>NDGN011483120.1:0-11203 GCA_002564285.1 Tympanoctomys barrerae
CAGAAGCAAATAAATGTAGTCTTTGACAGTCAGGAGAGATGGAACCTTTCCTAACAATTATGACCAAGGATATTTTCACGGCAGTTTTGTTTATATTTGCTTGGGTGCTTGTTCTTTTTTTTTTTTTCCTTAGTTCTAGCACCAAGTGACTGATTGCTTCCTCCAAAACAGTGTCAGCAGGGTAAGGCAGAGCATTTTAAAATCAGCAACCTCATACTGAGCCTTTACTGAATTAACGGTCTGCTTATAGGTACTGTATTTTTAGTTTACCACTAACACTATCAAAACATTGATAAATTTGTTCTTATACAAAGTTTAGGGTGCATCCCACTCAACTAATTATAAATTCAATTTAAGCAAACTTAAATTGCATGAACTATAGCTTCAGAGAGCATATTTTCATCTTGAGTTCTGGAGTTCTATTACGGAGACCTTGACCTTGACCCAAACTCTGACAAGCCCAGGGGGTAAAACCAAGCAGGACTCAGCTCTTCACATAGTTGCTCCATGTGGGCCCCTGAGATGGGGGATCAGGTCCAGACCTGGGCCTCCATCCCCACACAGGGAGGCAGCATGTAGCCACCACCCCACCACAAGGTGGTGCCTGCTCTGTGCAGGCGGTGCCTGAGTGAGGTGCATTCCACACCAACCACAGACTCCCTAAATAACACACCAAGCACGAGCACTTACCCCACCTTGGACAGAGGCAGAACCTGGAAGGAGTCAAGAGGGAAGGTCAAGGTCAGCGTTTAGGAATGTGTGAGGCAAGTGAGCAGGGTGTCAGGGCTGGGAGCAAAGGCAAGCCACAGGTGCTAAGGCTCTGGTCTGGTCCAGAGCGGCAGCCCAGACAGTGTCAGACCTGACAGGGGCTCCTTACCCTTCTTACAGAACCAGGCATAGACTGTGCCTCCCCTCCCTCCTCTTTTGCTGAGCTTCTTTTCTCGCCATGATAATTTTTATCAACATAACTCTTGGATATGACTTTATGGGACAATCATTGAAGTCCATTGGCTAGGACCATGATTTTTGTATTTCCCAAGGGCATGTTAAGGAAAGCCATCAAGGGAAAGGATACCTCATGTTTTCTTTATTCCTTGGATCTTGCTCAATAGTTATAAACTGTACGTAGTGTTGCTAAGGCAGCTAGTTAAAACCGATAACCCATCCCTACCAGCAGTGAGAAATGAACTAGACTCATTTCCTCTCTGTAAGAAGTCAGTATTCAGAGTGTCACCCTGGAAAAAAATGAACTTGAATGTTTTCTAGCCACATTACAAAATAATCTTCTTTTTCATGCTAAGAGATGCAAATGTCAAGAAAATATTGTTTTCCAAGATATCATAAATGAAGATGTGGGTTCCTGTCTGCAGTCTTTTGGGGCATTGGCCTTACAGGCAGTGTGGTCATGGGGCTGCGACCTCCACTCCACAGGCCCTGCCAGAGACCCAGGAAGGCTGCCAGTCTGTGCCCACTCTTGACCTGTGGAAGAGGTGGGAGGGAGACATGGGGTGTCTCTGGTGACACCATTTATGGAAGCCTGGGAGTCTCCCACATTACAGATAAAGGTTCAGTGGCATTCCAGGTTAGAGCAATGATTTCATTAACTGGGAGTCTCGAGATGATTTCATATTTACTCAGAAAAGATAATTTCTTATTAGAGTCTATATTCTGTGACTTGCTGACCAAATGTGTGTGTGTGTGTGTGTGTGTCTGTGTGTGTGCCTGTGTGTGTGTGTGTGTAAGGATGTGGGAAGCAGAGAGCAAGAAATAGGTCCTGATATGAATGACTGATGGCAAGAGTACTGTTTTAGAAATGAGAGAAACTTCTGCTCATCTAATGATCTCCCCCACCTCCCGCCCGCTGCACTCCCTGGTCTCGGTTCTCAGACACCAGCAAACTTGATCCAGAGGTGTAAGTGAACTCCTGCATGGGACCTAGAGCTGAGCATCTGTGCAGGGTCCTCGAGCCTTCCCGTGGGCTGCTTGCTATTGTGACCACCAGCCTTGTGAGGTGCAAGCTGTTAGCCTCAGCTTCACCTCTACCCAGCAGGTGTCAGCCAGTGGCAGCCTCCGACTGTGACAACCAGAGCCATCCCAGACATTGTCCCATGCCCCTGACTAGCTACATGGCTCTTGGCTGTGAATCAGCAAATCTTGTGATATTTCAAGTCATCATAACTTATTGCCATCCATAACCCTCAGCTTTAATAATTATGTTTTAGCGACTGAGACAAATAGCATAAATAATATTAATGGTAAACTGGATATAAACAGAAAAGCAATTCTAGTGTGGCTTACACAGGTGTTCTTCCATCTGATAGATAAGATAAGATGCTTGTCTAAACTGGAGTGCTGGGTTTGATCCCCAGCAACACACACACACACACACACACACACACACACACGAACAGACACATATACACATTTTTATTTCTGATCACAGCACCAGGTTATGACAGTTATTAGTGCTTTTTCCAGTCATGGAGTTGGCCCATCCAAACTCCCTTATAGCTCTACTTTCTGTGCTCTCACAATGAACTTCCTATTTTTTCCTAATCTTTCTTTTCCCTTGACCATTCCCATCTGCTTTCTACTACCTATTTGCCCAAATCCTCCTCTTTCAGCCACTCTTTATTTGTCATTTCTGAGAACAGGGTCTTGTTGTGCAATTCAGGCTGGCCTTGAGCTCACTTTGCAGCCCAGGCTGGTCTCAGACTTGCAACAACAATCCTCCTGCCTCAGCCTCTCAAGTGCTGGAATTACAGGTGTGTGCCACCATGCCCAGAACCCATTCTGTTTTTGCTGGGTCAAGGGAATCTTCTGTTGCCCAGGTGACTTCCCTCCTAGGACCTTCAGGGAGGCCTCAGCATCAGCCCTCTCATCTGCATCCAATGTTCACTGGGTGACACACGGATTTGTTTCTCAGACTGGCCCTTTATGCTTTCTCCTTTCGTGTCTCCATGCCTCAGTGCCCAGGGCCACCACAGATCTGTGGTCCTGCCTGTGTCTTATACTCTTGGCACCACCCTGCGTGGTGCTCTCAGGCCAGACACTAGCATGGCCTATGAACTTTCTCATTTCTGGCTCCTGCTCCACGGGGTCTGTGGGAGGCAGGGGCCACCCCGTTTCCTCCAGCTTTCCTTAGAGCATCTTGTTCAGTATCTTCTAAAAATGGACAAAGCTCAGCAGAGACTTAGTGGAGAAAGAATCACTGGACACAGGTATGAAAGCCAGCCAAGCTGTCCTCCTTGCCCGTTCTGGCCACCAGCTGTCCAGAAGCCTTTCTCTCCCTGTGGGCCTGCTGTGTGTGTCCCCGAGGTCCTGCTGCCTGGTGCTCACTGCACCTATGTTCACACAGAGGCAAGTCCCTTCCGGTGTGTGAGCTGTGCTGTGTAGCTTCTCTGAGAAATACTGAGCTGGACCCTTGCAAAAGTGATCTTCTATGTCCTCACTGTCTCCTCTTTTTTATGTTTATTAATTAAAACTTTATCCCCTTTGTAAATTCATGTTTGGCAACAGGCATGTACAGAAAATGCAAAATAGTCAATATCCTTCTTAAAATGTTATTAAACATTCTATCTCCAGGCCACAGCATGACCATTATCGAAAAAAGGAAAAGACTAATGCTCACAGACTGAACTCTGCTCCTCCATGAGGTTTTCTTTTGGAGCAGCAGTGCGATATGGATGGAAATTCTTCGTTTAGAGACACAGGGAAGAAGCAAAATGCAAGTGGAGAAAACAGGAGTATTATTTTAATAAAGCCCCTCCCATGTCGAAATATCTTGAGGCAGAGCTGAGTCTGCTGCTTTTAGAGAGGCATGCCTCATCTTCAGAACTAGTAATCACAAAAAAATGAACTCTTAATCAAAAAATTTCAAAACCCCCAGAATAATAGAAGATGCGCCCTTAACTCAAGCTTTGGTACACATTCTCTTGCATTGTGGAAACACTAGTGTTATAACCACGATAAGTGTCTTTATACCCATGTTTTAGGTAAGATAGATGACTCTCATATTTTGACTCACTGATCCTTTGTTTGCACAGCACTAAAATATGTGAGAACTTGGACGTATGGTTTAGAAATTACTACCAAAATCATAGAATATAATTTAATGCATATAAATCAAAAACTACTTGTCAAGGAAGATCTTGTGGCCAGCTTGTAAAACTTAAAATTAATAGAAATACTTCTTTTAAATCTTGTTATATAAGCCTCTGGTGTCATATTGTTTTAATTTCAAAGAGTTACAGTTTTTACATTTACTTTTTCATGAAGCTTAATTATAAGGTTAACAA
The DNA here is from genome assembly GCA_002564285.1 of Tympanoctomys barrerae. Lineage (NCBI taxonomy): Eukaryota > Metazoa > Chordata > Mammalia > Rodentia > Octodontidae > Tympanoctomys > Tympanoctomys barrerae. The sequence goes on from NDGN011483120.1 coordinate 4,299, forward strand.
TAAAAATGTAGGAATAGAATGATTGTTAGTCGAAGACAAAGTTAATTTTCTATACATTTATAACTATACATTTTCTCTGATAAGTAGGCTGATACTAGAAAGTACTGGCAATGGAGCTTTTCAGTATTTGATTAGAGTTTAAAAAAAAATTAAGCAAGGTGAAGCAAGATTACTTAACCGAGAAATTCAATTTAAAACAACCCCCCAAATGGTGACTTCATATATATTTCTTAAAGGTGCACAGGACCTAGCACACCCCTGATGTCACAGACAAACCCTGAAATTACAGGATGCTGAGGAAGAAGGTCAGAAATCAAGTGACTGGCATGGTACCACAGTAAAAACATGAACAAAGCAGATTTTGCTACCTTTTGGGCTGGGCAAATGCTGATTCACTGTGAGCTCACTGTTCTGGTCAAAATAGTCAAAAGATATAAATGGAAAAATAAATTGTATACCATTTATTCTATTGCATCCCTTTATTCAGGATTTTAAAAATGTATTTGGTACAGGGTCTCACCATGCAGCTCAGACTCAGGGATCCTCCTGTTTGCAGCCTCTCCAGCCCTGGGATTACAGGCAGGGATTACAGTCCCTGCACTTGCCTAAGCAGGCACTCAGTCCTGAGCTATCTCGCCAGCCTATCCTGGATCATTTTTATTTGCTTGACTGCTTTCCAGAGAAATCCCTGGATCTCTAGAATTTCAGTAAACTCAGTTTGTTTTCATATTTGGTTTTCCAAGTAGTTCTGACTGGCCTGGCTTGTGTGGTGAGCCTCCTGCCTCGGCCTTCTGAGTGCTGGCATTATACAGGTGTGCACAGCCGAGGCCAGCTTGAGCTGCTGTCTTGGCTTGGTCGGCCAGCTGCCAAATCACAGCCTCCTCTAGTCTGTGTCCTACATAAACCCCTTAGTGTCCCCAAGGAACCATGCGCAATGAGAAGCACAATCCCCATGTCCGGCCTTGCGCCTGGCTGCAGTATCGGGCAATCACTGCCGAGGGCTCCAGGCACAGGACGCTCGGTGTTCTCCCCACGCTGGGGCTGGTGCCCAACCTCTCCCATACACAGGGCAAGGTGAGGTTCACCTGACTCATAGGGAAGAGGCAATTTGCATCCTGTGAGTCAGTGGCTCCACTTCCTGCTGGCACATGAGATTTCCTTGAGCCACGGCCTCCCCCGGGGGAAGGTAGAGGCAATGGGTGAGGGCTGCATTCCTGCAGCCCCATGAGCTCTTGACAGAGACCACAGCCGAGGGCTTTGGATACTTTTGTCTGAATTGAAACAGAAACCCAAGCTGCCACTTGAGCTGTGGCTGCTGGTGTAGCCCCTTGCTTGGAGTTCCTCTGTTCCTCTATGACTTGGCCACAAAGGTAAAACTTGTAACCAGACTGCTTTTTTTGTCTGAGAAACCATTCAAAATCTTCAATGGCACAGTGAATTATTTTTTAGCAAGGATCCATTGTACAGAATCAGAAATTCAAATATAATATTTTCAACTGAGTCACAGCAAGATTATTCCATGCAAAGAACACTAAAATAATGAAAAATTTAATGCTCAAGAACTACATGAGCAAGAATGTAGCATTTATTCCTTTCCTAGGATTTAAAAACAATGATTCCAAGGGTGTTGGACGGTGGCTTTCACAGCCCTCAGTGGCTGGAGATTTCAGTCTCCAGGTCATTCCTGCCCAGCCCTCTTCTCAGGTTGGCAAGAGCTTGGCACGGGGGCCAAAGCACAGTGACACTGGGAAGCCACTGTTCTGAAGCAGAAGGGCTGTTCTTTTGAACATGATTTAAACCGACTTTGCTGGTACACTGGCCACATGTAGGATTAGGCTGTGGTAATCCCACACTTTTATATGAAAAGAGAATTTGGAATTGTTTACAATTTCACCTGGGAAATACCCTGCTATTGGACTTACGCAGCAAGTCTCGCAGAAACTGTCTCAAGTGGTGGACTGTGTCCAGGGCAGGTCCCAGGTCAGGGAAGCCCAGTTTCCACAGAGGCACACCCTGGGCTGAGCATTCTTTCCTTAACAAAGACACACAGTTCACCTGTTGCCTCAGCAACAGGAACAAAGTCTCTCGCTGTGGAAACACTAGCAGCTAAGGAAGAGAAGAAAGGGAAAAGGCCGAGAAGCAACACCTGAAGACGGGGGCAGTGGTCCATAGCCATCGCAGGTGAATGTAAGCAGCTCCAAGCAGGCCCGGCTGCTTGGCTGCCTGCAAAGGAGAGAAATCCTGCTTGCAAAGTGCGCCTTTCTCTGCTGTGCTCTGCTCCAGGGAGATATGGGGATGAACGTCTCCTCAGGGCGAGAAGCCTGGAGGGATGGCAGTCAAAGACAAATACAGGAGCAGCTAGAAGGCCAGGGCATACCGAGGCAGCCAGGTTCAAAGATTTAATTCTTCAATGAAGTACAGAGCAAAGTCACACAGAGGATGTGGAAAATAGTTTTAAGCCCTTTAATTGATGATCAAATCTAAACTTTAGCTTTCTAGAAATCATTTAAGAAATGACCTTGGGTGTGGGCTATAAAGGCTATTGAATCAGCATTCACAATGCAGAAGGGACTTGGAATGGATAAAATGATAGCTCTACAGCTCTCAAGGATACTTGAAAATATTTTCAAATAATTGGAAGGGTAAGGAATTCAATGCTAGATTTTCAACACTCATCTTTTGTAGTCACTAGGTAAGTGCTGTCACATCAGATATTTAATTTATATGCTCTGAGTTTATTTGGGGCTGTAAGGGCCTTGTGTCGAGGTTATTGTGTCAAGTTTGAAATATGAAAATATAAACTATAGTGGAGATGATGGTACTACAACTTGGTTATTATTATTTTTTTAATTTGGTAATTTGGTTTTTAGGACCCAAAGAATTAACAGTTTTCTTAATAAATATGTCTCGTATAATAAAGAAAATCAAATTCGGATCCCTGCATTACATGGATTGAATTATCCTTTGAAAAGACCCACTTGGAGCTGGGAAGACAGCTCAGTGGCATAAGCAAGCGCCTGCCTGGCAAGCCCAAGGCCCTAAGTTCCATTCCCATACCAGAAAAAAAAAAAGACCAATTTAAAGAGACCAATTTTTTCATACACCAGTAGAGGGCAGCACTGCCGTATCCTGCTAACTCACCTAGCCAGATGTTGCCTTTGTGAGATCATGCATGGAAACTTTCCTGTCCAGTGTCCAGAAAAACATTATTTTATCTCTAACTCCCCCATACTTTGTAAGATAGGGAAAATTGAGGTTTGGATTACTTAACTAATGTGTCCAAAACTAAACCACTTGAGCTTTCTCACTGGGTGGCTGCTCCTTCCCACCCCTATAGGGGTCAGTTCACTCTTCCATGCTCTCTCTCCTGTGCGACCTTCACCTTACCTGACTTATCACCGTTTCCAGCTCCTAGCCCACTTAGCAACAGCAGCTCTTGGGGGAGTCATTTCAATTTTTCCTGTTCATCTTCCTTAGATCCAGGGGGGAGGGGTAATGACAGCCTCCTTCTCAGAGAGGCACTGGGAGATGGAATGCCATGGTGCGGGCCAGAGGACTGGAGCCCTGCTGGTACTCAGCACAGGTGCTGGCTCTCAGCCCTCCCCACATGTTAGTGCCGCACCCCTCCTCCTCCTGGAGCCTGGGCTTGCAGGTGGAGACCGGAACAGGAGTGCCTAGGCTGAGGGCCTTCAAGCAGTGTGCACAAGCGGCTCTTCTTACCACCCCCTCTGTGCTCTTTGCTCCCTTTGGTGTCTGTTTTCCAGTGCTGATCCTCTCACTGGAGACACAGAGGAAGCTAGTTCAGGCTCTTCCTGGGCAACAGGAGGTGGTGCCAGGGCATGGCGGGACGCAGCTGGCATGCATCCTGCCAGCGTCACACCAGTCAGAGAGCTGGCCCTGTCTGTACATGGGTTCAAACACATTTAAAACATGGTGTCCATACAGAACATGTTGGGACTTCTGTGGTCATTTCTCCCTAAAAATAGGCTCCCCAGTATCCTAGCGTTCCCATTGTATCAAGAGTTGTAAGTAAACTAGACAAGAGTTGAAGTGTCTGGGAAGATGTGCTTGGTTATATACACATACTAAGCCATTTTAGGCAAGGAATTGGGGCATTTGTAGGTTATAAGCATCTATTGGGGTTTTGGGAATCAATTTTCCACAGATAAGAAGGGACAACTGTGTTCTGACTGAACCTAGATTATGTTGTATCAGTGAGAGTCTGCTTTCATGAGCAACATGATGTGAGGAGTGACTTAGGCGCTTCTCAAACAATGAATGAACCTCAAATCAAGCTTCCTAGTTTGTTGTCACCATAAGTGGAGCCTAATTTTATTCAAAATCTGTGATGGGTCTGTAATTGAGCGCTAGCCCAAGCACACGATGGAGTAAAGCAGTGGGGGTCCTTTGCTAAGCTCTGGAAATAGGACTTCAGAACTGATCTTGGGAAGAGTTACCATAAAATTTTTAAGGCAGGTGATATGTGTAACTACAAATGCAATGCTGTGGCTTCTCCCCTTGGACAGAAGAACTGGGGCTTCATTTACTTTCAGTTATGTGCATATTTTCATGAATTATTTTCACTTCTGGTTTTTATGAATTATACTCTTTTTTTCTTTTTCTTTTTTTTTTTTTTTGCGGAACCGGGGATTGAACTCAGGCCCTTGCGTTTGCCAGGGAAGCGCATATTCCACTGAGCCATCTCCCCAGCCCTGAATTATATTCTTAAAACAAAATAGTTCTATAAGTAAATACACTTGGATATTGATCAAAGGTGCTTTCCTTGAAAGAATAATTCTATATGTGATTTTCCTCCATAATTAGGTTTTCATCTTCTGCGATCGGCGCTCAGCACAACTGTGATTCCATCCTGCATCCCAGGAGAATCCAACAGTAACTGCACAGCGCTAGGTAATGCCACCTTCTCCACCTGCACCAGGGGTCACAGCTCAGCAAAACAGCAGGAGAGGTGTGGGACCCTGAAGAGGGGAGGAATTAACTGCCAGGTTAAAATGTTAAGCTACTACTTAACCAGGATTCCTGAAAGGTTACGAAAGAGAGTGACTTGGGGAAATGGATAGGGCTCATACATTAATTAGTTATAAAGATCTGATCACGTAAAAATGGAGAATAAGGGAAATCACATTTTGTCACAAAACTATCCTTCAAGGACACACTGGAAGGCAGAATCCCAAGCCAAACAGGAAGATGGGAATTTTGTGCATAGGAGTGTGTGTGTGTGTGTGTGCGTGTGCGTGTGTGAAAGGACAAGTGATGTCCCTTCTAGTCCTAGTGTACAATCAGAGAGCACTTTGTATGTGCCAAATGCCGTGTAAAGATGAGAGATGGGGAGATAAGCTGCGCACGGTCTCCAGGCTGAGGCTGTGGCTGCGCCCCGAGGAAGCTGTGCTCTGTCTGTAGTCTGAGTGGTGAGTCAGGGTGAGGTACAGGACAAGAGCTCTGTCCCACACAATGCCCCTCTTCTCTGGTCTGTCACCCTCAGGCCCTGGGAGGTCTCCTGCCACCACCCTTTTCTCCTTGTTTTCATTCCTGGGGTCAGATTATTGCAGCCAAGTTTCTTTAAAAATAATTTCCTAAACATCCTTCACATTTCAGTAACTAAAATAGTTAATGTGAAGTCTGCTTCTAGGTTGCAATACTGCTTCTAGCAAGACTCCTCTGTCCATTGTTGTACATGCTTAAGAGGCATTTCCAGCTTGAGCTTTGTGTAGCTCTCAGGTCTCCATGTAAGAGACATTGGGAGACTTTGATTACTTTGAGAGTAAACTAAACAATGCTCACCATTGCAAGGCTTACTCACTGAAAAACCTGTGCCAGATTAACATCTGTTAAAATTATAATGAGTGCAAGGTTCTGAGTTCCATCCCCAGGACCACCAAATAAAAAGAAAAGAAAAATTATTAATGGTTCCAGTTTACCTTTGGGAGTAAAACATTTTATAAATTTTAGAATTGCCTTGAGATATGAAAAATTAGACACATTTTATTTAGAGACACAAATAATACCTCCTGGGCACTGTGTATTAACATGCATACGTGCCAGCTTTACCTTTCTGCACTGAAGGCCCGTTTCAGAATGGGGGCCGTGAATGTGCTTGTGTTTGGTGTGGTCTGTCTGCTAGTTCTCTGAGCTGAGGGGCTGTCTCTTGGGCTGCGTGGTCTGAGGCTGATGTGACTGCCCCCTCGTGAAAACTGCCCTCCCCTGTCAGGTGTCTGACACTCTGTTGGAGTCACTCAGTGGCACGTTAGTGACAGGGTCATTAATGTCTCCAGAGACCAAGCAGGCAGCAGAATGCATTTAACTCTCTGTTCCCTGTACAGTCCAGATGGAAGACAATCCGCGTGTGGCACAAGTGTCGATCACCAAGTGTGCCTCTGACATGCAGGGCTACTGTCTGCACGGGCAGTGCATCTACCTGGTGGACATGAGCGAGAACTACTGCAGGTGAGACTCAAAAGCAGACAGTGCTACACCCACATTTCTCTCCCCTTTTCTTGTTTTGGCATCACTGTATTTCCTGGGACTGTTGGAGAGTGCAGAGTGGGGGGCCCAGGTGCGCTGCTCCACTTTAATCTCATCATTGGATTTCTCTGTTTACCATTATTTAAGATTCAGCCAAAAAGCACCTGGTGACTACAAAACTTATGGTGCACTGGATTGAACTGTCATGGCAAACCCATGGTTTAGCCGAGAGCTCTGTGGAGCACTTGGATCAATGCTAGCCTAACTGTAGTCAATCCATGAATTCAGCTTTATACCTGTAGCAGATCTTGTTGGTTTCTTGCATCAACTGTGGAGTTAAGCTTACAAAACTAATTCATTGCCATATTAATATGCTGAGCTGTAAAAGGCTCAAGTCAACAACTTCTGACATTGCCAGTTCT
>NDGN011483129.1:0-13962 GCA_002564285.1 Tympanoctomys barrerae
GTGTGTGTGTGTGTGTGTGTGTGTGTGTGTGTCACAGGGGTAAGACAGAGAGAGTCCTGCCTGGGGAGAGGGGCCAGAAGGGTCTTGGGCAGAAAGCACACTGTCCTGGGTTTGCTTCTGCTCCCTAAAATGATATCAACATTGAGTCCAGGACAGCAGTGGAGAAATGAACTTAATATTTCTCTAGATGAGAAAAGCTGCCCTTAGGGAAGCAAAACCTGTGTTGGGTTTTGATTTTCAATTTCTAAGCACTTTAGCTTCTAAGAGAACTCTAAAGACGACTTTCTAACCCACTGTTCTGCTACATCTTGCCCCCCTTCCCACCCACACCTGTCTCTGAAGGCTGCTGCTCATGTCCAGGCCAGGGAGTCTGGGAGACAGATTTCCTAATGTAGACTTTGCCAGGAAAGCAGAGATAGAGGGTTGAAAAGTCAGAGAAAATGAATGATTGAATGAGGAGATTGCACATCCCTATTTTCCTCATCTTAATTCAGGGACTGCTGATTTAATAGAACTGTATTACATTTAAAAAGAAGAAAAACAAAAAGTCACACAATTCAGTAACACGCTTGTACAAGTATTCTGGAAGATAAAGTTGCATTTGATGCAATGTTCTAAAACAATTCTCCACTTGATACTGATTTACTACTTGGAATGACCCATCTTTCTGAGCTCACAGTCCCAGTACATAGTTGCCTGAAGGAGGTCCAAGGAAAATTCCTAAATGCTATTTTTTGGTACATTTGGATAAACTATGAGCATAGTTATGTTTGGATGTGTTTCATGGATGTCATGCTACCTCATCACTTGTTATTTATTTTTTATTAACAAATATGTGGCTCAAGCTCTCAGGGCAGAAATAGGCTCCTTCCTTTGCACATTTCACCCCCGAGAGCCTTTGCCTGTTTCCAGCTTTGCTCATGTCAAAGATGATGGGCACATAAACCAGAGCTGTCCTGTTGGCACACAGCGGTGGTTGGCCCTGGAGTACACGGGAAGGTTAGTGGAACTGGGAATTCAGTCTACACCTCCTTTCCTATGTCAGAACTTAACTGTGCCTGTGCAAAGATCACAATTGTGTCAGACTTGCTCCCTTGTGAATTCTTCTCCCCATGTTCCCTGTTGAGCTCCTCAAGGAAAGATGCACTCTACTTATCCACCTGCTGGCATCTGCAAGCTGTGCAGGGGAAAGGATCATGTGGTGAATAGAAAAGCAAAGGTTCTGTGGAGGCGATTGGTTTTGCTGTTGCTTCTGCTGCTGCTCCTTGACCTTGGCCAAATTCTCTAGCTTTTTGAAGCACCAATTTCTTCATCCATAAAATCAGATAAATGCTTATCTCAAAGGGCAGGTGTCTGGATTAACTGTGACATGGACTGTGCTGGATGCGGCTCTGAAAGCCGTGAGTCCCCTTTCCCAATTATTGGCTATTACTGTGTTTTTAGCCCCTTTCCTAAGTATTGGCTATTACTGTGTTTTTAGCATTGCTGTTCTTTTGTTCAAAACTCATTGGAGAATGGGAAATAGGCACATATGCAACAAACACATTGTTCATTGTTTTGCTGTCTTTCATTTTAGAATTAGGATATGCTGAAGTTGGATGTCATTGGTAATGATTTCTTTGGACAGTAGGTTTCTGGTGTAGCTAATCTGACATCCTACATATTTTCTCGCTCCTTTATTTACCATTTGTCTTCCTCTATCAGCGCATTGAACCTCATGCTCTCTGGTTCCTCCCTGCATGCAGGCTCAACACATAGGAGCGAATTAGTTACTCAATGAGGACTGATGTATCTGAGCTTTTATGTTTTCCAGTTTCAGATACTAGCAGAGATAACATTTTGTGGGTTTCAGGTTTAAAAATTCTGGGCTGGAGATGTGGCTCAGCTGTCAGTACCTGCTTAGTAAGAACAAAGATGTGGATTCAATCCCTGCTACCAAAAAAAGATAGAAGGAAAAGGTAATCCCAGGAAAGAGGGTTTGGATCAAATGCCCATAAAATGGGCCCAGGACAGTGTCTTATGGTAATCTAACCCTTTTGAACGTGGCATCCAGGGAGAGAGCAACATCCTTAAATAAAAAGGCAGTGCTGAACAAGTAAAACAGATGTTGCTGAAAAATTATACAGCCTCTTTTCTCCAAGGAGTTTACCTGTAGTAATTTTATCCTTTTCTCTCTAGTTTTGAAGTTAGGAAGGGCAGGACATCTTGACCCAGAAAAGCCCTTTCTACATTTATCTGAAAGAATATCACTTCTATCTTATCCTACAATCAGGCAGCAAGTATTTACTGAGTAATGATTGCCTGCCAGCAGCACACAGTAAGTACCCTGTGATGTACAGAGATAGACATGCAAAGTGGAGAAATAGATTCGGGAGTCATTTACATCCTGGTGAGAAAGGAAGTGCTGCAAGCAGATGAGCACTCAGAGGAAGACAGGTGGAGAAGGGAGGAAATGGGATCCACAGACTCAGGGGACTCCTTTGCGAAGGAGAGAGGGTGGAGACACTGCCAGCTGGAACTGAGTAAGGATCCACTCCTGAGGGCCCTAGTTCTGCAGGCACTTGGGCCATGGGAGGTAACTGAACGGAAGGAAACCCCTCCTACAGACGGGCAAACCGAGACATACTCACAGCCCAAGGTCCTGTTTTGCTGGAATTTGCTTCCTCATCCTCTAGCACAAATTCCACTTCCTATCACCCTGGGTGAGGGTACCTGCTCACAACATTCCAGTTCTTCAGGTGCCCATTGCAGCTGCTGGCATTGACAAAGAACTGGTTTCTACTGCTCTGGCCTCCAAATGGGAAGGACAAATGGTGCACCGTCATTGCCTTTCCTTGTGTGGTGCCGGCAACTGTTAGTTATCTTAACAAGCCTGTATGAGGTACTTCTGTGCCTTGAGAAATCCATAAATGTGATAATTCTAGGAGTACAGGGTGTCCTTAGGGATATTTAAGCACACAGAATTCTTGTAGCATAGGAGCAAAATTGATAGACTTTTTAAAATGATTGACAATTACCAATAGCTGGCGGTTTTAAAACATCGCACACACTCTCTGAGTACACTATGGCAACTTCTATTTCATAGCAGGCTCATGATTCATCCACAGCAGAAGGAAAGAACATAAAAAAAAAATCTTTCAAGGGAAATTTGTTGAATAGAATCGACAAGATTGAATCAGATATTTGTTTGATAACTGAGTTTTGGCTTCTACACTTGGCCCACTTATGTGAGCTTTCCCAGGAGGCCAGAGAGACTTCACTCATCCCCTGGGCAAATATCAAGTCCCATATGATGAGAAAGACCCACATGTTTATGCAAGGAAGTTGAAAAGCAATGAGAAAAAAATAAGATAGCTATGTAAATAATGGCAAAAGGTGACAATTACCAGGCAGCTGGCATCTTTCTCAACATGATACAAATTAGTATTTTTGAATGAGTATTCAACTGAAAACATTAACTGGAGAGGGGAGGTGATTTCTGAGGAAGAAGAAGGGACTTTATTAACAATAGCATGTGCTATCTCTAGCCCCACATGCGGTGCAGGCCCTACCCCCAGGGCCTGCTGAAGCTGTAATTGAGACTGGGCAGGGTGGTGGGCACCTGTAATTCCAGGACTTGGAAGGCTGGAAACAGGAGGGTTACTATGAGTCTGATCTGTATAGTGAGACCCTGTAGACCCTGTACTAACTATAGGAAAAAAAAAATTCGTGGGCTGGGGATGTATCCCAGTGAAACAAGCACCTGTCTAGCAAGTGCAAGGTCTCAAGTTTGATTTCATGTACAAAAAAAAAAATAGCACATCCCTTCATGTTGGACATGGAGTTGAACAGGCTATAAAGGACTTGGGCATGTAGAGATAAAGGGGGAAGAGTACTGCATATTTGGGGAACTAACATTGTAATCGGAACCCATGGGATGGGCATGGCTTTGTGAACTGTCTGCTACTAGCTTGGTTCATCCAAAGAATTTAGAAATTCATGTCATTTATCATAGCTAAACACTGTTAGAGAATGCGAAATAGGTAATCAGCTCCCCTGGACTTCACAATATATCCTATGGAGATCTAGCTATCACACTGTACTCAAGTCTTCTTAAGAAATGGAACCTTCAGCATATTCAGCATATTTGTGTGTTTTATACTACAAACGTGAGCTAAGGTAGAGACAATCAATAAATGGCATTTGAAAGAAATTGAAATAAAAAATGGACTTTCCAATTACATATATAATATTCTTAGATGAAATCTTTTAGCAAACATGAATTATGTATTATAATCAAAATGGTACATGGTATCTTTTGGACAGTTTACTGAAGCCTTTTGGTATTAAGAAAATACTGTCTATTCAAAATAAGGTTTCATGGTTTTTCAACACTACATCTATGTGTAAGGTAAATAATCCACTTTTGTTCTTTGCCTTTTGTTTTGAACAGACTGAATAAAAATCAGGAGTCTCTTGCAAGCATCTGTTGCTTGAACATTCAGTGACAGAAGCTAAGATTGGAGGCTCTGCCTTTGTGTGCCAGGTACCTATCAGCATTGTGGTACTCTGTAACTTCCTTCCTTATCATGTACTTGAAGCTTAGATACTAGGTGCCATTGGAAAAGGAGGACAGAAATATTCATGACTGACAGATAGATTTCATGTGAAGAAAATAAACCTTACCATTTTTTTCCCATTGCTTACTTCAGTGTGGGCCAACCTTCTGGATTTTGTGTTTGGGCTATTGGTCATCTTTTATAATATTTAACTATCCATGCCTTTTGAGATAAGTGAGGGACACAAAGAAACGAGAACAGAATATGTATGTAAATATATGTAGGGGGGATATCAAAGTAGTTTCAACAAAAGAGGCCACCAATTTGCACCTGACACAAAATGTAATCTTACTGCATGTTAGGCAAGGGAGAACTGTACTGTGGAGAACTCTCCAAGCATATCAGAACTCATCTTGTGCAAGGGTTTGGGAACTGTGGAATTCAAGGACTGGTAGAATATTAAAAGCAGAAGTGTTTAGATATTGGTTGACCTTTAGCAGTGAAAGCATGGTTACTTAAAAATCATTGTCACTCATTGGCTGATTTTCAGAACTACCGGGCTGCCATTGATTGGCTGGCTTTCAGAAGCATGGTTAATCATCTGAAGAATGCCATTGATCAACTAGAATGGATTTAAACTTGGTTCTGGCAGGTTCTTTGTGCAAAGGTTAGAGAGAAATCAGTCCTTTCCTATGAGGACAGGGAATTTCACTGTCACTAGAAATCATTGCTATCATCCTCCATGTCTAAAATTTAACAATCTGGTCTGACCTTTTTTTATCCACACTGAGAAATACAGTGAGCAAAGGATAAAATTTCCCTTACAAGATAAAGTGTGAAAAAATACCAAATATTAAAATAGGCTGTCAGAAACATTGACAGGTGAAGATAACAAGTGACATATGAATGGTTAACTTTTGAATTAAAATTTTCTCTCTCTGGCTATATTACAGTCCTGCAGTGGTCTAAGTTTGACTATCTATTTGCATTGCCTTTCAGATTACACAGAACACATTCATTTACTTCAGATCTTTTGCAGAAAAATGGGCACGATAAATTGAATTAGTTTGATGTATTAGTTTGGGGGAAAAAAAGGCAGCAAAAAGTGTCAGATTGAAATAATGATCACTTTTTTCTTCCCCTTTGTGAAAGCTCTCTATTCCAAGAATTTTCTGGGGCTTTGTAATAATGAGGATGCAATGGAGGCCAGTGCTGGTGGGTGAGATCAGGAAGTGTGAGGAGGGAAAGAAATAGTTTAAGAGTGAACAAAGATGTTCTTTAAACATATATATTTTTTTTCTGCAAGAATCAGCCTGAATTATCCATTTAAGTCTTCTGCGTGTACCACAGTAAGTCCATGACCTTTCTTGGACATGGGGCTCCTCTCATGGTCTCTTCATTCATACCGTTTGGAAATTGCTCTTAGAGCCCTTCTGGAGGGTGATTAAACATCCTTACCTTGTAAACACCTATAATTGCTAAGAGCCCCCTGTGGCCCTGAGGAGTCCCAGAGTCTGGTAAAGAAGAGAACAAATGCATCCCATCAACAGTTATAGAAAAGGTGGAAACATCAAAAGGGCTCAGTTGGCAAGGAAGAGGCGGTGGGGGAGTCTCCTGGAATGAAAGGGGCTGTCGAAGTTACATTTCTGTCCTCGCTGAGAAAAAAGATACTTTACACTCAAAGTGAGAGGTTTATTTAGCTCAGTCTGCAGAGGTTTCAGTCCGTAATCAGCTGGCTCCAAGGCCAGGTGGCAGGCAGATGGGCATTGCAGATGGGAAACAGTCCATGGTGGGCAGAAGGCAGCGGAGTAACAAGGGGGCTTAGCAGCTTTTTCTCTTCCCCTTTTATACTCTATCCAAGCTATTGGGCTTTGGGTGGTGCTGAACTAATCAGTGAGCTGGTCACTCACCCTTAATCCTAGCATTGTGTGGTCAAAATTTAATCTCCTATGAAAAGCCTCCCTTCCAGGGTTCATGGAGCTTTGGGGGGGACATCTAGACACAGACACGAGTCATAACAGGGACTCAGCACAGTCACAGGGTCAGTGTGAAGTAAGACCATGGAACAGAACAGATGAGCCGAGCATCCTCCCTCCAAGGCTGTGTTGGAGCACATTCTTGTTTCTCTCTTACCCAGTGCAGTGAGGCAGAGATTTAACAGGTGATGAAACAGAAAAAGATTTGCTGGAACACCCCTGCCCCCTTGGTGGAAGCAGGCCTAGGAGTCCTTGCCACACTTATGCTTATTCTCCTTCACATTTTCTCCCATAATTGCACTGTACCCTGTTTCGTTCTCTAACGGCTTCAGGTATGGCAGAGTCCAGTTTCCTAGAGGGTAAAACCGCACTCTGCACTCCTGGGTCTTCCCAGCAGAGCTATGCACAGGACTAGGAGTATAATTAAGCAAGCTCTCATTTCAGATTTGATTGGCTGACTGATTAAAATGGAAACAAACAGCTCAGGTGATTACATTGTCCATTCGTTGGTAAGCACACTGGGAAGCATTCATTTCCTAACTGTTGCTGGGCGAGTCTGAGGAAAGTTATGGTTGCCTCCCTTCTCCAGGCATCAGTTTGAAATATGGAAACTGAACTTTGGCAGCACTCACATTACCCCAGAGGCCCAGGAGATTCACAGGCTGGGACTCCAGCCTGCTGTTCACAAAGCATTGGTAGCAATGCTTCTCTGCGGAGAAGCAATGCATCCAGCTTAGTGTGTGGAATTCTAATGCCTGAGAAAAGCCAATATGAGGTATACTTCTTGTCCTGCATTTAAATTCTTTATTTTGAACAGTGAAATGGTGAGAACATCTTGAGAAATGTTTTGCTATTTTACTTTTGGTTCCCAAATTATGCACTGCCTAGATTTGTGTACCCCTTGGATAATGAGGGAACATCACAGACTGGAAGATAACAATAACTCCCGCATAGGGTGAGAAAGTCGTTTATCTTTCTGTTTCCACTCTGCCAGCAAGCATCGGAAAATTACAAACATTCCTATTTGAATAAATATTTTGGTAAGATATGTTCATTTGAATTTCTACCCTCAATAACTTAGATTGTGATGGGAAGAAAGGAAAGGGATGAAATAGTTTTTATTAAGAATTTCAAGTGCATTTCTAAAAGCGCTGTTTCTATTAGAATATCTTTTTTTTTTGTCATTGATACTTCCCCTTTTCCTGAGCAGGTCTGACTTAAACTGCTGAGGCACCCTGCTCAGTAGGAAGCTGTGCATGCGGGATGAGGACAGAAGAAGATGGAGATATCTCTTGTCCTCTCCACACATGTATCGCCTCCTCTCTGCAGGTGTTGCCAATTAAGTTGTAGCTTTTTCTACCTCAAAGCCTTTTCATTTCCTCTGGTGGATTTTGAAAGGTAGATACTGGAGCATGTAATCTCTGTTCAGTTCTATGCACCCTTGATATAAAAAGCTCAACTTCTCCACCTAAAGCATTTGTGGAGGTTGCTAATGATAACACATCTTGATTGCCCATCTAGGTGAAGAGGAACAACAGGAATGTTGAGGTAGAAAGTCTCTTCCAGATGGTGCAAAGTGTTCAACCTGATGTAAGAAACAAAACAAAAATCTAAAACAAACAAAGATAAAAAAAACAAGGATTATGATGGGGAAAATGGACAAAGAGTCACCAGCTGCCTCCTGAAATTAGCCCTGTTTGCAGTGAAAAATACAGAGTTCTAGTTTCTGGTTTTGGGAAGCTCATGGAAGACCTAAGGAGACCATATATAAGCAATAAGAGATGAAAAAAAAAGTTCATGTCTAAAGCGAGTCAGATTTAGCTGGGTCATGCAATTATCAAGGAAGTAGATGCAAATTCCAGGGCATAGTTCACATTACCTGAGAATACAATAAAACAGTATAGAATTACAGTTATTGCATCAGCATAGTATCTTCTATTCCTAGGTATTTCTTCTCAGGCTCACATTTCCTTGCCTGCCTTAATGAGCTTACTTGCATAACTTCTTCCTGAGTCATAAATGCCCCCACCATACTAATATTTCCTAATATCTGTCTATAAATTGCTTTAATTCTAGATCTTGTCTTCTCAGCTCAAATCATATTCCAACTATCATCTCCCATGATCTGAAAACTTTCATTTTGTAACACAGTTCAAAATTACATCAAATTTTGACATATTTAGTGTATAGCATTGTACTACAAACCTACATTTGGCCTTAGAGTACCTAAGGGCTTTGATTTAGCTTCTACATGAGTTAATTTCAGATCTCCTTTCCCATGAGAATTTGGAAAATTGAAATTTGGGATTCTTCTACAGAAAGAAAATTTTTAAAAAACAATATAGCCAGTCCTTTGATGTACTATTCTAACCAAATGTGTTTTTAAAAAGGGCCTAAGAGTATCAACATATGTTGACTCTTCTCTACTTCTAAATAATCACTATTAAAAGCATTTTGAAATTCATGCTTTTTATCAATGTCCTTCTATATTGCTTGGAAAAATTCAGAAATTAGATTTATTCACTCCTCTTGATATAAGAAATTGTTACATATTGTAAAAAAGGTCACTTAACCTCATCAGAATAGTCTGTTTTCTTTGATCCCAAATTTCCAAATGATCTTTTTATTGCTATCTTTTTATTTTTCCTCAGTGGATAAAATGAAGGCTTCTTTGACTTGAACTTGGTTCCTAAAGAGTTTGTCTTTTCAAAGATGAGATATTGTTTTGTGAAAAAATAGTCAGCTTAAGTACCCAGAGTTGTAGTTTAACATACATCTTAAAAGAAGCAATATAAAAAAAAAATTCCATCTCTCCCACTGTGCTTTCCAAAATGACTTATGCTGCTTTATGCTAATATTACCAGGTTGCTTCAGGCTGGAGCAACATGCTGCAAGATGTGGTCCGCCATGCATTTCTTTTGATGTTATTCCATGCCAGCTCGGCAGGGAGTCCGCACTGCCTTGGCTGGTGTAGTTCTGAAAGTTCAAAATGCTTACTTCAGCACTGAGTCTGGGGACAGTTCCTTAGTGCAGTTACCCTCTTCCACTTCACTTTAAATGCCTCCACAAATGACAGCTTATTGTTCCAAAGGAATTATATTAATGTTCTCCTTCTTTTCTGTAACACTTTCTGCTGGATTATTTACATATAGTAGATTATTATTATTATTATTTATTATTATTATCAAGATGATGACATACAAAGACATTTGGGAGAAAGAACAGCACAGTAGCCTTAAAAGATTATACTAAATGACTCTAAATACTCTGTAATATTAAAACATCAGATGCGACTTCTATTCTAAAAACATCATAACTTTTCTCTCACCTCTAACTACAGTAAACTGAAAAACATTACTTAGTGAGCATAATTGTATTATAATCATTGAAAATATATGTGTTAATTGCATAACCTACATTCTCCCACAAAATCTCTATAATAAACCCAGGAAGTCAATGCTTTGATCCAGTTATTTATTCTGACTCTCATGGGAGAGTACCTGGTTCAAATCCTAGGGTTATCTCTTTTCTTCTGTGGGAAATTATTTAACCTCTTCAAGTCTCAGATTTCCATTGGTTAAATGTGGCAGATGGCCACACATATCTTTGAGAGCTGCATTAAGAATCAATATAAGATGAAAGATATAAAGTATTATCAGGGGCTGGGGAAATAGCTCAGTGGTCTAAGTGCCTGCCTGGTAAGTTCAAAGACCCAGGTTTGATCTCCTGCACCATGAGCTATGTCAGCCCTGGAAGGACACAGTGTGACAGTCACTGAAACTAGGCATAGTGGTATATGCCTGTAATCCCAGTGCTAGGGAGGCTGAGACAAGAGAATTACTATGAGTCTGAGTTGTATAATGAGACTATGTACCAACTAAACAAGTAAATAAACAATTAAAAAAGATTAAAGCATTTTTCAGAATGTCAGGAGAGTGGTAGCAAAAATGGGTACTGTTTCATAATTTCTTACTATGTGCTAGCCATTGTCCTGAGAGCTGTAAGGGATGGTATTAAGGCTAAAAAATTAATATTCACAAGAACGATTGTTTTCTCAAGTTTTTTCCCCATACTAGGGATTGAATTTGGGGACGTTGCACTTGCCAGGCAGGTGCTTATACCACTGAGCTATATCCCCAGCTTTCAAGTTTATGTTCTAAGAGAAAAAGTGTTAATGTGATGCAATAATTAATCCAACAATAACTATGTAGCACAACTGAACTGGAATCTTAAACATATAAGGTACAATCAAAATAAATGGTGAATAATGAGATTAAAAATCATTCCAGTAAAAAAACATTGACATTAATTCCCCTAAAATTAATGCTTTCTTGCTTAAACACACTTGCCCCTTCATCCTAAGCACGTCTGGAGCAGTTCTGGCATCCTCTTTCCTGATCATCTTTATGAGGTGTGATAAACAGTACCCTGCTGCTGCTGCTAAGTGCTGTCAAATGGAAAAGCAGACCATAAAATAATTATGGTGCGCTCAGACCTACACTACTCACCAGATACAGGACTGAGCTACTTCTGGCTCCTTCCCAAAGTCCAAATGATTAGGAAAGGTAAATATTTTGAACTAGCTCTGAACATTGAGGAAATCATGACCATGCAATTAGAGACACTCACTGCAGGCCTAGATAATTTATATTATTGTTAGAAACCCAAAGAGAAAAGTAGAAACCCTCCCTAACATAATAAGCAGGAAGATGATTCATCAGTTGATTCTCATAACTGTATTTATGCACACAATCTAGAGAATGTGACTATTATCATAATTAAGCCATTGAAGGGGCACTTAGCAATAGTCAATACTTTAGGCTTCATTCTTCTAGAATATCTTCACAACAGCCTCCTCTCTACTAAGCAAGATGCTAGGAGCTTGGATTCCTAAGGCTCCACCACAAATTGAGGAAGAAGACAGAGAAATTGTAAGCTATATGATGTTTGCCTCAGAAAGCACATACCCCCCTCAAAGGAGTCTTTGAATAAAGAATTACAAAGATGTGTTTAACTCACTATATTAGTGTTATAAATAGCAAACTAAGTGGTGATAGAAATAGTGTAGGTCCAGGGATGCAGCTCAGAGGCACAGTACCTGCCTGGCAAGTACAAGGTCCTGAGTTCAATTCCTGGTACAAAAAGAAAAGAAAAGAAAAGAAAACTGTGTACCTCTGCTTGCTCAGACAGTAGCCACTGGACGCATAGATGCAGGTGTTATATACTTGAAATGTGCTTACATCAAATGAGAAACTATATTAAATTCTGTACACATTTTCATTAATTTTGTAATTAATTGTAATTGTTTTTTTCCCACAGAATGCAGTCCTAAATATAGAGCCTAGGTTCTTTCTTGACTGCCTCACCCATATCTCTTCCCTCAAGGTTTTCCCTAGGTCTTGGATTCAAGGGTAAAGATATACAATGAAGGATGCGATGATTGATGAGTAACTTTCAATCAATAAAATCTCAATACAGATTGTTTCTTCAGTGCCTATCGGTGTTTCCTCAGCATCCACAAGAGTTTCCACTCTGTTCCATATCAAGTAAGTTATCTTACCCTATGAGGGGTGCAGACTGTTGACCATTGCATTGAGAATGAGCAGCTTTAAAACTATTGCAAGTGTTACAAGACACTGACTACCATTCACCTATCAAGTTTTGAGTCCCCGCTTTTGGGTGCTTGCTCCATGATGGAGCCCTGTGGTGTGTGGTACTTGATGCCACAGAGCTGTCACCAATCAACAAGCTATTGATGACCCTGTGGAGTTATCTGTCAGTTGTATTTAATTTATTGAGGGCAGTGTTTCCAACATCGAGGAACAAAGCATATGCCTTTGAAGTTCACAGATAGGAAATATTTTCCAGCTTCTTAACTTATAGAATCCTCATCCCAAATAAAAATTGCAGGAATGCTAACAGACAAAGCTGAAAGAGTTGGATGACAGAGATAAAGTAATAGTTACACCTCAAGGGAGCTTATATTTTTCAATAAGCTGTCTTTAGGAGCTATGGAAATGATTTCAGTCACATGCAGTGAGGACTCTTTCAATTGGTGAAGCAACTGATACTGCAGAAGTTCAGTGTGGACAGAGAGCTTGTGGATAAAGAATCTTCCTCTGTTCTTGACTTCTGACCCAATAGGGGAGACGGGTAGTGGTTCAGATTTTGGGTTCTTCTCATTTACCTGATGTCAGTAAAATTTACCTAGTCATCTACTCCAACCAAATAGTAAGTTATAAAGTTATTGCTTGCTCCAGGATAACATTATGCCAACACACTGACATTGAGACTGGTTTTACGCAAAGTTTCTTTTCTGACCCTAAATTCTATTTCACAGAGTTCATTCAGAAAACAGCAGCAGATAATTTTAGCCTCAGAATCTTTTCTAAAAATTGCTTTTGAAATATGGTCTGACCTTTATAGATGTGTGTTTTTCTTTTGCTGTGTGATAACTGGCTTTTAGGAACCATTCACTTCCCTGTTGGATCTTAGAATTTTTACCTGGAATGAGAGGAAACAGGAAACAGGCAGGTGATGCATTATCAATATCAAGGCCTATCCAGCCAGTAGGAAGACTATCACTGAGGAAATGATGAGTGGTAATGATGAGGCTCTACCTCTCTGTCACTGCCTGAGCTGTAGAAAATCTCCCCAGGGAGTAGGGCTGGTCCTGTGACCAGCCTGGCACAAAGAACCGGGGAAGCAACTGAAATATCATCATATCTTATTGCTATTTGAACATCAAATAAAATAGTGTTTGTAAAGATACTTTAACAATTATGCTGATTTGGAAATACTGCATTTGTGTCCAGAAAGTACTGCAGCAAGCTGTCAGTAGTCTGATCTGTAGGGTGTCATTGACTCTGGGAAGACCGGTAAAAAGATATATTTTTTTTTTTTGGTGCAGGGAGTGGGGGGTTCAGGAGGACAACCTCAGAGAAAGACCAGTAGGGACAGACTTTGTATTTAACCGCAGGATGTGATAAAGAATTTTCTGGGTTTGACAGAGAACAACTGTTAAAATTGTTAAACAATTGTTAAAACAATCAAGTAATTATAGAAAGAATTCTAGTAACAATTTTCTTTCATAAATAATAAAGACATACTAATTCAATTCACAAATTGTTAAACTTCCATAAACCAGGAGGGCTTATGTGCATTATATCTATCAGCACTAGATGTTACTGAGCAAAATCCATAGGACAAGTTGCAAAGACAACTTTTTTAAAGGAATGATCTACAGTGAAGAGCTCCAATCTTTCATGGGGGGGTGTATGCCGAGACTGGGTTCCACAATTAAGAAAACATGCTACAGACTTCCTGTGCATCAGCAAGGTACAAGCCACCATGAGTTTTCCTAGAATAAAATATCTATGTGCTTGACAACAACAACAACAACAACAACAACAATAATAATAATAATAATAATAATAATAATAATAATA
>NDGN011483132.1:0-10854 GCA_002564285.1 Tympanoctomys barrerae
TCCAGCCTCTGGAATCAGTGCCCTGGCCTGGATTTGGGTCCAAATAGAGGTAAAGCCCCAAATGAGGACCTGAGGAGCTAGTGGGTCTTGTTATTCACAGCAGAGCTCCTGGGACATATGGCCAGAGCCAAGGAGCCCAGAGGTAATTAGCGCTGCCCGAGGGGCCATTGCTCAGGAATCCTTTGATTTTTCTTGAAACAGGGCCACTGAATGCTTCAAATTGGCTTTGAATTCACCATGTAGCCCAAGCTGGCCTTGAACTTGCAGTGATCCTCCTGCCTCAGCTTCCCAAATACTGGCTTACAGGTGTGCGTTACCATGCCTGGCTAAGACCCCCTCTTGAAAGTGGTACAGGACATTTTTCCAGGCACTATCACACCTAGACTGGTTTCATTAATACAGTGTTGATCATACACCTACCGCGTGCCTGGTTGTTTTGATGCGGCTTCTAGACCTGGATGCCATGCTTTAGCCAAAGTTCTGTGTGACCAGGTTGAAAGTGTCTTCCCAAGAGCTGCCTGGTACACTGGGTGCCGCCTGATGGTCCGATGTGGGCAGAAGACCTGGCCTTGGGTTGAGGTCCCCAGAAGCAGAGTCTGAGACAAGGATTTCAGTGATGTGATTATGAAGTGAGATAAGAAGGACAGTAGAACAGTGGGGAAGGGGGAAGAGAGGAAAGAAAGAAGCCAGGAAGGGGGACATAAAGTCTCTGTCCCAGGCTGGGCAGAGTCCCACACTCACCAGCCATTGAGGACAGGGTGCTCTGGGAACTGGAGATCACAGACGCACTTGCTGAGGGCAACTTTTACACAGGCACAGTGGGCACACATGGCAAGGCCCCTGAGGTTCAGGGACACCCTGATGCTTCCCCTGCAGCCCAGCCAGCCTCTCAGGTCCACTCACTCCTCTCATTAGATGCACTCCGCTGATTCCTAAAGCTTGTCTGACTTGTAGGAAAATGAAAGACTTGTGAGGGAGGGTGGGGGGTGGGCCAAGGAGCACACTTCCTTGCCCCAGCTCCAGGTTCTTGTCCTTGGCCTTCATGGCTCTGGGGGGCCCAGGCTCTGCCTGGAGGGTAATCTTTGACGCTGTATCACTTGGCCCTTGCTGGGACTGAGCCCCTACCTGCAGGCCAGGAGAAGCAGGGGGTCCCCGGATGAGTCTTACGGGTTGGGCCACTCTAACAGACTCACAGGATGCAGGCAAGCTGTCACAGGCAAGAAACAAATGGAGACTTGGGACATTAGAAATGTAGTCTCACTCAGACCTGGTGCCAGAAGGCTGAGCCGAGGTTGTCAGTGGGGCATGTCCCTCCACTCCAGGCTGAACACTCTCTGCCCCTTCCAGTCCTGCCCTTGGTCGCGCTGACCTCAGCGGACCTCTGTTCACAGCAGCAGCTCTTGGCCTCGTGCCTTGGGGTCACACTGCTTCTCTTGGTGTGTCTGCCGCTGCATGGCATTCTCTCACAAGGACACCAGTTCTGTTGCATCAATGTCTGTTCTAATGACCTCGTTTCAAATTGATGGTGTCCAGAAAGCCCCATTTCCAAATAAGGGCACACTTATAAGTCTTGGAATTAGGACTTGAATCCTTGAATTCTACCTGTAACTTCAGATGTCATAGCTAGACAGTTAATCTGATTTTCTTAGAATTTCAGGGAGGGAGGCTGGCGGATTCCATCATCATTTCACCAGCGCCTTAGACGTGGGGCTGCCCATGCTGGGGTCCCACAGCAGCCTCTCTGCTTTTAGTTTTAACCCCAGTGTATGTTTGGTTTCTGGTAACGACCAGAGCTCAGGTTCTGCCCCTTCCTAAGTGCCTTGGAACTGCTGTGGGGCTGCTTCAACCACTCTGGCTCCAGAAGGGTTAGGGCTGAGGCTGGGATTTGGGCTAGGGCTGGGGTTTGAGCTGAGTCTAGGGTTAGGGGTTAGGTTTAGGACTCAGGGTGCTCCAGGTAGAGTTAGCATTTGGGTCAGGGTTAGAGTTAGGGTTAGAATTTAGAGTTAGGGACCACAGTTCAGGTTAGTATTGGGATTTAGATTTTTTTTTTTTTTTTTGAGGCAGGGTCTCGCTATGTAGTTCAGGCTGGCCTTGAGCTCTCAGCTATCCTCCCTCCTCAGCCTTCTCACACTGGTGCCACCACACCCTCCTTGGTATTTAAATTTTGGTTAGGGGTTGGGTTAGATTTAAAGTTACACTTAGGGCTAGGGATATGTTTATATAGCAATTAGGACTAAGGCTAGGGCTAGGACCAGTGTAGTGTTAGGGTTATGACTGGGTGTAGGGTTAGGTCTAGTTGTAGGTTTAGGGTTAGGATTTGAATTATGGTTGGGGTTAATTTTAGGGCTAGGACTAGGATTAGGTTTATGTTTGAGGGCGAAGGTTTATTTTAGCATTGGGGTTAGGTCTATAACTAGTGTTAGGGCTAGAGTAAAGCTTTGGGTTAGAGTTAGAATTAGGGTGCTCTGTGCTATTCTGTCACCAAGATACTTGTACCATATGCATAGCAACTATGACTCTTCCCATAATTTGCTTCCTAGTTCAGCCTTGTCTTGATGTAACCCCCTGTAATCCCTCCCCAGGTCTCTACCTGAGTCAGTCCTCCCAGGACTCTCCCTTTCTCGCAGGCTCTCAGCACCCCTAAGGGAGAAACCTCACACACCAGAAGCACCCAGGCTGGCTGAGTGGGCCTGGGCAGGGATGGTAATGGGAACTTTCCTCCTTGGCCACCTCAGCACCTCACACCTGCGGCTATTCCCAGCTTCGTGATCACACTAGTGTGCCAAAGCTATCCCATCCACACCAGCTATGGCTGGCCAAACTGGCCACTGTCAGACATGCCACGGCACATTCCCTGGGGAGGAGTAGTGAGGGCTGCATTTGCAGACCTGTCTACTTGTGTTGCTCTCTTCCGTCTACATCTGTCCACACCTTTCCTCAGGCCCAGCATGCATTTACATGCCCTGGTAGGGCAGGGGCTGTGGCCATGTGAGACTTGGGAGTGGCATCTAGAGGGTACTAGGTCAGGGGCCTCTGGAGGCAGTGCCTAGGGTGCCAGCCTGCTAGGGGGAAATGGAGAGTAGGAGCTTCCAGGAGAGTATAGTCGTATTCAGGGAATCCACAAGCCACATGGCTGTGGGCAGGAGAGTGGAACATCTTGGGCTCATGCTTCTCCCTGCTGGTCCTAGTTCATTAATTTATGATGGCCCAGGGGTCCATGTGGAACAGAAGCTTCAGGGCTGACTGAGCTGTTGGGAGCCTGAGGCATGGCCACCAGTGCCCTCGGGGCAACAGGGCTGGCACTTCCTGTGAGTGGGTATGACTGCTCCTGTCCAGCCAACGGTCCTTCTGGGATGTTTCTACCACCCAGGATGGGTAGGGCTGCTGAGGTCTGTGGTCCAGTGGCTGTGGGAAAAGTGGAGGTGCCCCAAGTTGGTCCCACAGCTTATCTGGGCCCTCACAAATCCACTTCTCAGTCACAGCCTTCTAGAGGCTCAGAGAGAAATCAGATTTGGCCAGACCTTGATTGGTGAGGCAAACAGGCCCAGAGTAAAGGATAGGGGGTATTGACTCTCTCTTTGTGGATTTGAGGGAAGAGGGTCTGGAGTATTTCTCACTGAGCATGTACCTGGGCAGACACTAAGAGACAGAATGGTGCCACTGCATATGGGAGCTCCTTGTCCCTAGAGAGCCATCCTAGCACCTGGGTGTACGTGATGAGGTAAAGGCTGAGTGTCAGGAGTGAGCAGGCTTGTGTTGTGATTACACACAGAGGCTGATGGAGACCCACATACTGAGACACCCCCAGGGGTGGGAGCCAAGCAGGCAGGACAAGGTGGGCCGAGGGCGTGACAGACTAGCCCTCCTGGGAGAGGCGTCCACCACCCATCCACCCACTGTGTTTCTGCGGCCTGCCCTGGCCTGTTTACCTGCCCACCTCGCCCAACATTTTCTAATGAAAGTTCCCAGGGCAACAGCAACACCAAATCATGACAGACGAGCCTGGGCAGGGGCAGGCCTGAGGGGTCACAAGTGAGAGATGAGTGGGGAGGGTGGGGCTGGCTTTGGAGCTGGGACTCTCGGGGTATCATTAACAGCTGAGGGGTCAGTCCATATACCAGACAGGGATGACTCCTGGGCCAGGGCCTGCATGGTAGACACAGGTGGGCTCTTGTCATAGTGTCCATAGAATCACTGGGGATGGTAGGAGAAGGAGAAGGCATTAGATGGGCCCACACTGGCACTCAGAGCCCGCAGAGCACTCCATGAACCTGCCGGACTGCAAGGACCTAGGAGCACCCACACCTTCTGATGGGGTGATGCCTCCAAGAAGAGGGCTTTGGGCTGAAGAAGGGGCAGATTTCTTTCTGGGCCCAGTGGGGGTAAGATGTGGCTGACCTGTCCCTGTGTCAGGAAGCCCTGGGTGGGGTAGCTGGAAGAGGGTGGAGAGGAATCACAGGGCCACACCAGTGAGGAGGCAGATGAAGTCCAGAGGTTCCTGAGGTCTGCACGGCTGAGAACTATCTGTGGTGCCCAGCCTCTGCTCCTAGCAGTGTGTGCAGTGTCCCTGCTTTTGCTTTTTTTTGGTGGAACCAGAGGTTGAACTCAGGCCCTTGCGCTTGCCAGGGAAGTGCTTATTCCACTGAGCCATGTCCCCAACCCCTCCCTGCTTTTTCTGACCATGCCTAAGCTAGGTTTGGGGCCTATTGAGAAAAGCTCTTCCTCAGATAGAGCTCAGCCCCAGTGCATCATGGTGGCCTGGATAGGTCTGAATGGGGAGTGAACTCCCTAAATCCCCCTTTACCCCACACTGTACAGGAAACTGGGGGGAGGGGTAAGAAGCCTCAGATGAAGCCCCTTTCCCAGCCCCTCCCCCACAGCGTGGCTGAGGCCAGACACAGGTTTCCCAGGAAACGAAAAGGAAAGGAAAGTGCTGAGGCCAGACTGGCTAGACTGATGGCTAGAACTGGCTGAACAGTGCCTGAGGGAAGGCCAGGCGTGGGGACGTGGGCAAAGGAGGTGCTGGTCCCCTCCAGTCTCTCAGCCCTACTCCACCCTGCACAGGCTGAGGCAGAGACCCCAAAAGGTAAGTCCAGCACAACTGGTACCCAGGGTGTGGGGTACAAGAAGGCCTTTAGCTCCCAGGTCCTGATCTGGATCATCTTGCCCCAGCAGGGTTATCTTCAGTGGCCTGGCCACCCTGTCCCTCTTGGTGTCCATCATGGGAAACTGGGCCTCAAGGCTGGGCTGCTTGGGGGAGAGGAGAAGTCGCTTCAGGACTGGCCCTAAGGCCCAAGAGAGCCCCTCTCCGTGTGCAGATCTCCAGGATCTATGTCCATCAGGGGTGTCCTGGGCTTGGTGGGGCACCCATGCTATCCAGGTGACAGAGGTTACAGAGACAGTGGTGACAGAAACTGTGGTGACCGAGGCTGTGGAGGTGGGGCCTGGCCAGCAAGAAAGGCAGCCAGCCCAGGTGAAGCAGGACAGCCTGGGGGTTGGCATGGGTGGGGGAGGCAGCAGGTTGAACCTACCTCTTTTGCAGAGGCCTCCTGCATTCCTGAATACCCTGCAAAGCTGGCTGGATGGTATGGAGGAGCTGCAGGCCTCCCAGGGGCCCCTGGCTGCTGATGCCACGGTGGCTGCTGCCCAGTTGCGTGAGCAGGAGGTACAGGGGAACAGAGCCAGGTGGCAGCACCTGGTCCTGAGCCTCAGGTCAAGCCACCAGCACACAATACTGCTCCATCAGGAGTAGGGCCACATCAGATTACCCCAGGGGTGGGCTGAATGCAGAAACCCTTTCATGTTCCCATGGATGGTGACCCCTGAAGGAGGCAGAGATGGGAGGATGGGGCAAGGGCTTCCAGAACACAGTGTCCAGCCACCAACATCATGTCCCCAAAGCTGCTCCAGTGCCTACTGCAGGAGCGGGCACCACAGGTAGAGCCAAGGTTGCAGGAGGTGGGGAGCCCAGCAAAGCTGCGTGCACAGTGGCACCGCTTGGTGCAGCAGGCAGAGACCAGGTGAGGCCTGGGGTAAGGGGGGAGGGTTCCAGGGTAGGGAGCGTCATGGTACCTACGGCAACTTCTTGGTCCCTAGGTGGGGGTTGCTGCAGCAGCTTGTCCCAGCAGCACAAAGCTTTGAGGCAGCCCGTGAGACCCTTCTGGCACGGCTGGGCCTGGGTGAGCGGCTCCTGGCTGCACTGGGACAGGGCCAGCTGAGGCCCAAAGGCCAGGAGAGAGTTGTGCAGTGCTTGCAGGTATGATCCATGACCAGGGTGGGGGTTGGTAGCCTGGCACAGAGCTCAGTGGCATATGTCCACAGCATATGTGTCAGGGCACTACAGCGTATGCCGAGGACCTGGGGAGGGCACTGGAGACTGGTCAGAGGCTGGCAGAGCTGCTCGTGGGTAAGTGGACACCAGCCAGCTCACTCAGCTGGGCCAGCCAAGCCTGCCACGTTGCCTTCAACCTCATCCAACCCTGCATGCACCATGCTTTTCGACCCCAGTCGAAGTCCCTCCCATGCCTCTGTCCCTGCCCTAGTCCCCAAAGCCCCTCCAATGCCCATGTCTTGGCCCTGCCTCTTCTCTTGGCATGGCTTGCAGAGGATGAAGCTCGGCTTGTGAGGCAGCAACTGGAGGAACTCCAGGAGTGTGTGAAGCTGACTGTGTCTGGTGCTGCCCAGGTTTGGCAGACCCTGCTATGTGCCGAGAGGATAGGTTTACCCCCAATAGGCCTAAAGGCCCAGCTTGATCTGGAGAGGGCAACCTCAGAGGGTCCAGGGCTCAAGGACCAGGAGCAGGTGTGTATCCCCCTATCGCTAACCCCTAGGAGAAGTCCTAGCATGCTCTGCCCACTTTGGAGTCCTCCATGCTGGAGAACAGGGATGGCTGGGAGTGTATCCTCAGGGCTCTCTGTCCCCAGTTGGAGTGCCTGGGACAATGCTGGCCTCTTCCCCCAGCTGAGCATCCAAGTGGCCCAGCTAGCAGAGTGGCTTGAGCAGCTGGCATCACAGGCAGAAGACCCCG
This sequence comes from Tympanoctomys barrerae, assembly GCA_002564285.1. Classification (NCBI taxonomy): domain Eukaryota; kingdom Metazoa; phylum Chordata; class Mammalia; order Rodentia; family Octodontidae; genus Tympanoctomys; species Tympanoctomys barrerae. The sequence continues at coordinate 7,028 of NDGN011483132.1, forward strand.
GCCAGGCAGCAGCCCACATGGTGCCCATCCGGGAGCAGTGCCTCCCACCAAGTACCCTGGCACCTTCAGGAGTGTGGCCAGGTACCTGGGAAGCATACCAGAGGTAGGGGCCAGGGGGGTGAGGGTGAGACTGTGCCCAAGGCTGGGTTCTCAGATGGTCCTATCTGTCCTCAGCTGTGCTGCTGGCAGAGCTGGGAGCCCTGAGAGGCCACTGGTCAGAAATTCAGGAGCCATATGGGCTGAAGGCCACATGGGAGCTAGCCCAGTGGAGTCCATGTGACCTAGCAGAGCAGGCTGCCATCAAGAAGGGGCTGAAGCCTGAGGGTGGCTGGGCCCCAGTCCAGCAGGTACTTTGAAAGTCTGGGGACAAGGGGGAATCACCCCAGAGTTCCTTGGGAGGAAAGGGATGAAGGGATGACCACGGGGAGGATGAACAACTAGGGGACCTGAGGTTGAGCTGCTGCCTGCTTGGAGGGACCAAGCCAAAGGGTATGGCGGGGAGGAGAGAAAAGTGGGACCATAGGGGATCTGGCAGTGACGTCATGGGTCGACCTGTGCTTCCAATGGCCTCTGGTCCCCCAAGACATGGCCCCTCTGCTCTCCCAGCAGGGTCAGGGCTGCAGGTGCCAAACAAGGACTGCACTGCACAGCTTCTAAGGGATAGGGATGGGAAACAGCGAGGGCTGAGGAATACGAACACACTGTCCAACTTTTCCAGCCAATTAAGATCATAATACTGGGGGTTGGGAAGATAGCTCAGCAGCATAAGTGCCTGCCTGGCAAGCACAAGGTCCTGAGTTCGATCGCTGGTACAAAAAATAAAGCACAGTACTACCAAGAATAAGCCCCATTTGTGCAGCAGTTGGAAATACATTCATATTTGGAACAAAATAGAAAGAAACTTCTAGCTACAGGTAGGGCTTCTTTTCAGTGTTTAATGCAACCTCAAGGCCAGAGGGGAAACTCAGTCACTGCTGTAGAGTGGGAGCAGTGGAGCTCCATAGAGCGTGCCTGAATGTCAGATCCCCTCCACTCAGTGATGTTTTTCATCTTAGGGATTGGATTAGTTGGGGGGTACGGGGGGCAATAACCAGCTGCCAGAGACCGGGCAGCTAACCCATAGGAACACAGCTCCCTGTGCCCAAGGACAAGTGGATGGCTTCTTCTTAGGCCCAGAAAGCAGGGTTTGAGTTCCCCTTTCCCTGGCTTGTAGAAGGCATCTGCTGGCATGTGTGTCCAAATGTCCCCTCTTTCAAGGACACTAGTGACATTGGCAACCTACTCCAGTGTGATGTCAGGCAGGCAGGTCACCAAGATGCTCTGCTGGCAGGAGTTCCCAGGGAGACAGCAGTCCCTAGTGGTGTCTTGGCCATGGAGAGGCCCAGCATGGCGAGGAGAGATCAACTTCGAGGGCATCTGCCACCTGAGACTACTGATGAACCTGCCAGGCAGCCAGCCTACCGTGTCTTGCCCTCCAAGGGAGAGGTCAGTTTCTCACTGGGCGGTCCCCATGGACTCTCCATGTCCTCCACCATGCCCAGATCTGCCACATCTCCTCTCCAGGCCTCAACCCATGGAGGGGACACCACTGCTCACAGGACATATCATGGGAGAGCTGCTCACATACCTCCAAGGGTCAAGCCAGGCCGAGGCCCTCAGGACCAAGGTGGGGCCTATGGCCAGAAGCTCCTACCTGCACAGTGACTTTGTGGAACAGCCCGGGGTCAGCATTATGCACTGCTCTCAGGTCCCTGGTCTCCCAGCCCACTCCCTCTGGGAGCCCCTGCGATCCACAGGGGGTGCTGGGCAGCACAAGCAGAAGCACTGGTTCAGGCGGCAATGTGTAAAGAAGTAGGTAGGGTAGATCCACCTGGTTCACATCCTGGTATTTTCCACCCCTCTCCATTCCTTCATACCCTTTCCACTGCACAGAGCTGGAGAATGGAGGTGCTGCCTGGAGTCCTGAGGGCTTACAGGCTGAAGCTCTGGACTGCAGTCCCAGTGCAGGTGCTGGCTCATAGGAACCCTGACAAGGTTGACACTCCAAGGGTGTCCCAAGAAGAACTGAGCTGGCTGCCATGGGCAGAGGCTGCCATGAGGAGCTGGAGCCACAGGAAGCTGGAGACCAGGGAGAGGAGTTGGCAAGACAAGGATCACCTGGAGCAGGTGAGGGTAGATAGCACACAATCCACCCTAGCCACACCAGAGTGGCCTAGGCCAACTCACACCTCCCCGCAAGGGGCTGGCACCCACCTGGATTGGGGGGCCTGACAGAGATGCAATGGCCAAAGGAAGAAGGGTGTCTGGGGCTCACTCTGCACCTTATGCCACAGACAACAGTGCCACTCCTCCCAGCAGGATCTCATGGACCATGTGTTGGCATCTGGTGAACAAGAAAGAGATGGAATGGGTTGCCTGGGTACCTCTTGGGGACTTGCACCCATATCCCAACTCACCATAATGCTGGAGTCAGAACCCCTGAACAGCCAGCAGCCACCATCACATAGCATGGCCAGAGCAGGGGACAAGCACACAGGTTGCCAGAGATGGGTCCATGGTCCAGGGAACGTTGGTGAACAGGTGTGAGTTTGGGACTGGTGGGGGTGTGTTGGGGCAGAGCCCCGGGGACTTGTTTCCATACCCCACAGAAGGCCTGACCTGACCCTCCTGGGGCGGTGCAGGTGGCTCGGGGTGCCCTGATGGTTCGTGTTGGAGGAGGCTGGGTGGCTCTGGATGAATTTCTAGTCAAGAATGACCCAGGCCGAGGTGAGGGGCTGGGGGTAGGGGGTACCCAGCCCTCAGAGCAAAGGTTGGGGGCAAAGTAGGCCCCAGGCTCTGCCCAGGGGGGATGAAGGGCATGCACCCTATCCCTGCCCCCTCCCCCACATCTCTCTGGGCAGCAAAGGGGAGGACCAGCTGTAAGATCCATGAGAGGTTCCAGTGCTGGGCTGCCAGCCCGAGGGCTCGGGATATCATTTCCCTGAGGCTCTGGACCTCCATCTCCAGTGCCTCCACCAGACCTCTGCCTCGGAAGGTGGGTGTTGGGATGGGCTACGGGACCATCTCTGAGCCCAAGTGGACCGGCTGGCCATTGGGGTGAAGACTGACCATCCCTCCCAGACAGGACTGCCAACCTCCCCAGCACACAGAGACTCCAGCTCTTCCAAGGTTAAGGCCCCTGAGGGGCCCAAGAAGCAGAATCCCAGAGGACACCAGGACCCAGCAGGCACTGGACAGGAAGCGGTGCGTGGAGTCATCCTCAGGAGGCTCAACAGGACCCAAAGAACAGGCACTGAGTGAGAAGCGGCTGGGGACAACAAAACCTCAATGCGCCTAGCTTGCTCCCACTCTCAGGCAATAAAGTCTTGTTTGGGGAACCGAAACTACTAGCTCGGGAGGTCCACATTTCCCTTGCAAACTGCATTCAAAGGCTGACAGGCGGGCGGGCGGCGCAGGTCCTCTACGCCCCACCCTCGTGCCTGCACCGCATTCTTCCACAGTGACTCAAGGTGGGAGGGCGCGGGCAGGGTCCTCATGCTCCACAGCCCCTCCTCGCCCAAGGGTGGCTGCCCAGCCAGCCCAACGTTCCGGGCACCTCCAACCCAAACCTGATCAACGCCCAGCTCCCTGTCCCCACCCCCTGATGGAGGGCGGGGCAGCCACGGCTAGGGGCCCCAAGGATTTAAAGGTGCGGGGCGTGGGGACTCGGGGAGCGGGGCGGAGGAGCAGAGGCGCTGAGGGACTTCCGACTCTACGTCGTGCAGCAGGTGCGGATTTGCGAAACCGAAACACCTGTGCGAGCTGAGGCAGAGGCCGAGGCTGCGGGG
>NDGN011483132.1:10868-21305 GCA_002564285.1 Tympanoctomys barrerae
GGGTGCGCTGCGCGGGCTCTGCTCTCTGTTTGGCAGGTCTAGAACCTGCTCACTCTGAGCTCTAGGTTCGCGGTCCAAGAGGTTGAGAACCAGGGCTGGACATGCCACGGGGCGTGGGTCTCGCTGGCCCGTGATTCCAGGCAGACTGTATGCTCCAGATTGGACGGGATCCTCCAGCAGCCGACCGCTCCCCCTTCCTTTCGCGAAGGGAGCTGCGCCCATGGTGGGAGGGCAGTTGGACTAACAAATTGAGAGAGTGGCTTCTAACAGCAGCTCTGAGGTAGGGAGGTGGAGCTGCCCTGTGGAGGAGTTACCTGCTGTCTAGCGTCAAGCGCCTTTGGGAAGGAGAGGCAGGTGGGTCTCTGCCTTCCTACCCCACCGACCCATCATGCCAGCTCCTATGAGGGCTGTTGCTTTCTGTCTGCTTGGGCCAACATACATGAAGTCTCCTAACTGTCCACAGTGGGGAAGAGATGTGGGTTCAGTCAGCCTGGCCTTCTGGATCTGTTCTGGCCTGACGTTGGGGACCCTGTTCTCAGCTAGAATGGATGTCCACCCTTCGGTGTGGTGACATAAGGTGGCCCATGCCTTTGGATGTGAATCAACCCAGTTTCAGGAATGACCTTCCCACACCTCGGTAGCTGGGGACTGCTTGAAGTGGGGCCCTACAGAGAAACAGGGCCCGCTTTCCTTCAGATGCCTTTTGATGGAAATCACCTCTGTCCTTGACCCTGGAAAGCTACCAGCCTCTTTGTCACATGTCCAGATCAGTTAATGCTAGTGGCCCCCTCTCTGGAACACTGATCCTTTGCCCAGGCCATCTTCCTGCTTCCTGGCAGAGCCTATTCCAGACACCCCCAAATACCCTAGAGTGCCACACTCCCCCTCCAGGACACAGATGCCCTTATAGAGGCCTGGGAAGAGGCAGGGTTTGGCAAATACTTATCACACTCAAGGTCACCCATAAACCAACAGGGAGTTCAGTTATAGGTCGAACCTCACACACTAAAACTCACAGAGGAGCTCTCTCCCCCTCTCCTCCCCTTCTCCAGCTCCGTGGATTAGCAGGCTTCTCCCTGAGTCTTTGTTCAGGGAACTGGACCTGCTGAATGACCTTACCTTGGCTCTCTAGTTTCTCATCCAAGGTTGTCCTTCTGTACAGCACATGACCTGTTCAGCTGGCTACTCATGTCCAGGGCAAGGGTCACCCAAAGCCATGCCCACCTAGCTGCCCCTGCCCCTGGCAGTAGCTCTAATGCTTTATGTTCTACCATCACTGGACTTAATTGCCTATCCTTCCTGGAACTGGAATTGCCCATCTTTCCTGGACTTATGCTGACCAGAGCCCTGCAGCTGTCCAACTGGTCACTCAGAGCCTCTTGGATCTGTTCTCAAAGCTTGGTTGCTTAGAAACAGCTCCCATCAGACTGTCTCCTGTCCTCTGCACCCTCTCTACTGCCCTGAACTGTGTCCCATGTCCCTCTCAGAAAGCTGAAAGATTATACCACTTCCTGGAGCCCAGGCTCTGTCCACTCAGTCAGAAGGCAGTGGGAGATGAACTCTGCTGGCCCTGTTGAGGTGTCTGCCTAGTCTTAGCAACAACGTCCAAGATTCTGAGCAGCAGGATGCTCCCAAAGGAAGGAAAAGCAGAGGGATGATTTTGCACAGATGGGAGGCTGGGATACAGTCTCAGGGGTGGCTCCAAGGGTGTTTAGAAGCTGTAACAGCCATGAGAGTCACCCAAGTCATGCAAAGGGACTAAGCATGTGATGGACCACCTAAGGAAGGGGGTGCCTTGGGCTGATGTGGTTCATGAAAGGACTGGCAGTGGAGCTGTACAACCACAGCCCTCCCTGAGCTAGGTAATAGCTGTCTACCCACTAGGCTATATGACATCCAAGCCTTGATCTGTCATGGACTGAATGATAAGCCTATCTTCCCATCAAAGCTACCCCCCACCATTCACCTGCTCCCCACATACATGGTGTTGGGAGGACAGAGACCCCTGCAATGGCTGAGGATGGTCAGGGAGGCTCCTGTACCATGTGATGTGCAGGCTGAAACAGCAGGAGCAGGAAGGGTACCAATGAGGTTCCAGAGGGACTCAGGTTAGCAGGGTGTACCAGTGTGGAGTGGTGTCCCCAGGTTAGCTGTGAGGAGAATCCTGGTGCCATCCAGGACCAGCGTGTGAGTGGGTGTAGGACACCCAAGACTGCCAGATGGAGCCTCCCTCTCCTCTTGATGTCCTGATCATCCATACAGTTTGGGGGTCTGAAGGCAGGTTGAAGAGCTTTCTGATTTTATTGTTAAATGGAGACAAACAAGAATCCTATCTCTCAGCGACAATCCTCATGTCCCCAACAGACAGGTCCAAAGTGCATTTGTTGAGTTGGACAGTGAGGTGAGAGTGGGTGGGGCCACCCTGCCTCAGACTTTGCAAGGAGGGAATGGGCCCATGGGGTCCTGAATGGGCTTCTGAGCACAGAGAAGGTTCTGCTAGTACTGAGGGTGTGGACCAATAGAGGGGCCAGGGTGTGATTCTGAGGATACAGAGTGCAGGCCCAGCTTGCTAGGGCAGGTGAACGCAGGGCAGGGGCAGGGTGTACAGTGACCCAGACTGGGGCCAAAACCAACACAGGCGAGAGATCTATGATCAGGTGTGGGAGGGCACATTCTCTCCACAGGCTTGTAGGGGAGGGCTCTTCCTGCCCCTCCCAGCTCCTGGTGGCTCTAGGCTGTCACCCTGCCGTTTTTCACCTGTGTGTCTGTCTTATAAGGGCGCCAGGTATACTGGACTAGGGCCAGCTGCTTTCAGTATGATCTCATCATTAGTCCACAGACATCCTATTTCCAAATAAGGTCACACTCTTCACAGGCACTGTAGGTTAGGACTTTGACATGTCTTTTTGGAGCAACCAGTCCAGCCCAGCTCAAAAGGGGATGGGCCTAGACAGCCCATCGTTGGTGGCAAGATGACCACCAAGATAACCAGGGACAGGTGGAGTTGGTGGCATTGGCATAGAGCCAGATAACCAGGGAGGGATAGGTGGATGTGGGAGGAGGAGACATGTCTGCCGAAGCTGGGGCCCCCATGGCAGAGGAGCAGAGGGACCATCGCAGGGCTCATGGGGCAGACTGAGCTCTCAGCAGGGATGGGAGCAATGAGGGGACCAGCAAGGGCCTCACTTCCCTACTTCATGACCTTCAGTTCCTAGAGTGGAGGTCAGAGGACCATTCATGGGTGAAAACCCTCAATTCCTGACAGGTGGTCTGCTGGCCAGTCGTGGCTCCCTGTGGTGAGCACATTGTTCCTTAAATCTTACTGAGCTTGCTAAGTAGTGTCTGTCACTCCTCCTGGGAGGGGGGCAGAGAGAGCCCCTCTCCCAGAGAGCCACTTCCCCTTCTTACATCCCAGGAAGCAAGCTGTACCTAGGTCCTCCACTACCATGGCACTGTCAGATTTAGCTGGGAAGTGTCTGGAATTGACCTCGTGTCTGTGTCTTCCCTGCCGGCCTGTTCAGGGTCCCTGACCGAGCCTTTCTTTCTTCTATAGGAAACAAGTGGAACTTGGGCAAGTTCTGTACAACCAGCTGTGTGCAATGAATGACCAGGCTTCTCTTCTTGATGTCCTGGTCACCAGCAGTACTGAGCAGGCAACAGTCACCAAAAACATGAAGGCTGGGCTGGGAGCCAGCACCCGCATCAGGCCCCAAGTGGAGACACCCCTGTGCGCCAAAGCCAAGAGCATTGCTGGAGTGTACGTGGAAGCCTCAGGGCAGACCCAGAGTATCTATGCTGCTACAAAGCAGGGTCTCCTACCTGCTGTACTCGGGCTGGCTCTGCTAGAGGCCCAGGCAGCCACTGGGGGCCTTGTGGATCCCACCCAGGGCCAACTGCTCCCTGTGTCCGAGGCCCTGCAGCAGGGCCTGGTGGGGCTAGAGCTGAAGGAGAAGCTGCTGGCTGCTGAGCGTGCAGTCACTGGCTACCCTGACCCCTATGGGGGCGAGAAGCTGGCCCTCTTCCAGGCCATTGGGAAGAAAGTTGTGGAAAGAACTCTTGGGTGCAGATGGCTAGAGGCCCAGCTGGCTACTGGAGGCCTAGTGGACCCCACCCAGGGTGTGCGAGTGGCCCCTGAGCTTGCCTGCCAGCAGGGCCTCTTGGACCAGGAAACATGGCTTAGTTTGTCCAAGCTGGAGTCTAGTACAGATGCCCTGGGTTTCCTCGACCCCAACACCCAGGAGCAGCTGCTATATAGCACATTGTTATCCAGGTGTGTGCAGGCCCCAGGGTCAGGGCTGTCTTTGCTACCTCTCAAGACCATCTTCCGTACCCTAGGAGGGACAGCCAGTGTGGCTGAGCTGCTAGAAGCAGGAGTCCTGGACAAGGAGGTAGGCCAGGGCCTACAGGAGGGCACATTGGCTGTGTCAGATGTGAGCATGCGCCCTGAGGTGCAACGCTACCTGGAGGGCACCAGCAGCATGGCGGGCATTGTCTTACTGCCTGAAGGCCACAAGAAAAGCTTCTTCCAGGCCACTGCTGAGCACCTGCTTCCGATGGGCACTGCACTCCCACTCCTGGAGGCTCAAGCTGCTACCCGCACCCTGGTAGATCCAGCCACAGGCCAGCGGCTGTGGGTGGATGAGGCAGTCAGGGTAGGCCTGGTTGGCCCAGAGCTCCATAAGCAGCTCCTGGTGGCAGAGCAGGCAGTGACTGGATACTATGACCCTTTTAGTAGTTCCAGGATCCCCCTCTTTCAGGCCATGAAGAAGGAGCTGGTGGATCAGATACTGGCTCTGCGCCTTCTGGATGCCCAGATAGCCACAGGTGGACTGATCTGCCCAGCCCGCAGGTTCCGGCTGCCCCTGAAGGCTGCCTTACGCTTTGGCTGCCTGGATGAAGAGACTCAGCAACGTCTCTCCCAGACTGCAGGCTTCTCAGACCCCAGCACCCATGGCAATGTGAGTTATGAGCACCTGTTGTCTTGCTGTATCACTGACCCAAAGACAGGGCTTGCCTTTCTGCCCCTGGTGGGGGAGCCCCGTGGAGAAGTGCTCCAGGGACCCACATTCATTAAGCACCATATTCGACAGGCCTTGAGTGCAGCCACAGCCTCTGTCTCTGTGGGGAAGTTCCAGGGCAAACCCGTGTCCCTATGGGAGCTGCTCTTCTCTGAGGCAGTCCCTGTGGAGCAGAGGGCACTGCTGGCCCAGCAGTATCAGGAAGGGGCCCTCTCGATAGAGGAGCTGGAAGCTCAGCTGAAGGCCACCATTGAGCAGGCTGCAGCTACTACCAAAGTCACTTTTGATGGGCTGAGAGACACTGTGACACCAGCAGAGCTGCTAAAAGCTGAGATCATTGACCAAGAGCTATATGAGAAGCTGGAACGTGGACAGGCTTCAGCCAAGGATGTGGGCAGCCTGGATTCGGTGCAGAGGTACCTGCAGGGCACAGGCTGCATTGCTGGTCTGCTGCTGCCTGGATCTCAGGAGCGTCTCAGCATCTATGAGGCCCGAAGCAAGAGGCTTCTTAGGCCAGGTACTGCTCTCATTCTCCTTGAGGCCCAGGCTGCCACAGGCTTCATCATCGACCCAAAGGAAAACAAGAGATACACTGTGGAGGAAGCTCTGAGGGCTGACATCATTGGTCCTGATGTGCATGCAAAGCTGCTGTCAGCTGAGCGTGCCATCACCGGCTATACTGACCCCTATTCTGGGGAGCGAATCTCTCTTTTCCAGGCCATGCAGAGGGACCTCATTGTGCATGATCATGCCATCCGCCTGCTAGAGGCACAGATCGCCACAGGTGGCATCATTGACCCTGTGCACAGCCACCGCGTGCCTGTGGACGTGGCCTACCAGCGTGGTTACTTTGACCAAATGCTAAACTCGATCCTGTTGGACCCATCTGATGACACCAAGGGTTTCTTTGACCCCAACACACATGAAAACCTCACCTACCTACAGCTGTTGGAGCGCTGTGTGCGTGATCCCCAGACAGGCCTGTATCTCTTGCCACTCAGCAGCACGCAGCCCCAGCTGGTAGATGGCTCCACCAGAGAGACCTTCCAGAAGTTGCTGCTGTCTGTAAGGTATGGACGGTTCCAAGGACAGAGGATTTCCGCTTGGAAACTGATCAACTCAGAGTACTTCAGTGAAGACTGGAGGAGGCAGCTGCTGCAGCGCTATCGGCAGCGTAAGGTTACACTCAAGCATGTCACGCAGCTGCTGGAGAGAGAGATGAAGAGGTGGGCCAACATCACACTACCTGCATTGCGTGGCCAAGTCACTGCCTACCAACTCCTAGAGGCTAACATTATTGACCAGGAGCTGTTGGACCAGGTGCTGGAGGGAGTGATCAGCCCAGACACCCTCTTCCACAGGGCCAGAGTCCACAGGTACCTTCAGGGCTCAGGTGCTGTGGGTGGCGTGCTGTTGCAGCCCTCCAACCAGAGGCTCAGCCTCTACCAGGCCATGAAACGGAAGCTGCTAATGCCGGGTGTGGCGCTGGCCCTGCTGGAGGCTCAAGCAGCCACTGGAGCCATCATAGATCCCTGCAATCTGGAGACACTGTCAGTGGATGAGGCTGTGCGCAGGGGTGTGGTAGGGCCAGAGACATACAGCAGGCTGAAGCAGGCAGAGGAATCTGTCACTGGCTTCAGAGACCCCTTCTCTAGGAAGAGAGTATCCTTATTCCAGGCCATGAAGAAGGGCCTTATTCCTGTGGAGCAGGCCACCCGCCTCCTAGAAGCCCAGGTATCCACAGGAGGAGTCATTGATCCCACGGGCCACTACCACCTCCCTATGCCTGTGGCCATCCAACGTGGTTGCATTGACCAGGAAATGGAGGCTGTCTTGTCTAGCTCTCCCAAGACTTTCCCCATGCCGGATGGTCAGGGACACACCAACTATACCCAGCTTCTGGAGCAGTGCCCCCAGGACAAGGCCTCTGGTCTTTACCTCTTACCCCTGGAAGAAAGTGCTCCTGCTGCATCCACTGACACTCAGATCCAGCAGACCCTCCAGGCTACACCAGGGACAGAGGATGGCTTATCTCTCTGGGATCTGCTCAACTCCTGCCACTTCACTGAGGAGCAGCGCAGGGGCCTCTTGGAGGATGTGTGGGTCGGGAGGATCTCTGTGTCACAACTGCAAGCCACTGTGTGCAGCCAAGTACGGGAGGCAGAGATCCTGGCCTGGACCCGTGTCACAGTTCCAGGGCCAAGGGGAGAGATCCCTGCTGTCTGGCTGCAGGATGCAGGCATCATCACCCAGGAGACACTGGTGGCACTGGCTCAGGGCACACAGTCACCAGCTGAGGTTGCTGAGATGCCTGCTATAAAGGCATGCCTCTGGGGGACAGGCTGTGTGGCAGGTGTGCTGCTACAACCCTCTGGGACCAAAGTGAGCATTGCCCAGGCTATGAAGGATGGTCTACTGCCCATGGGACTGGGCCAGAGGCTCCTAGAGGCCCAGGTTGCATCTGGCTTCCTTGTTGACCCACTGACCAGCCAGAGGCTGTCAGTGGAAGAGGCAGTCAAGGCTGGCCTGGTGGACAAGGCACTGAGCGAGCAACTCAAGCAGGCTGAGAGGGCTGTGGTTGGGTATGCTGATCCTTACACAGGGGGCTCCCTATCGCTGTGGCAGGCCATGGAGAAAGGGCTTGTGCCCCAGATAGAGGGCTTCCCCCTCCTTCAGGTGCAGCTGGCCACAGGAGGGGCAATGGAGCCTGTTTACGGGGTGCACCTGCCCCAGGCAGGGGCCTGCAGGCTTAGAGTCCTGGATGAACAGACCAGCCAGACACTGACAACCGCCAAAGAGAACAATAAGTTCTTTTTTGACCCCAATGCCAGGGAAAAAGTGACTTACCAGCAGCTCAAGGAGCGATGTGTGCTGGACAGTAACACTGGCCTGTGGCTGCTGCCATTGGCCCAGGATACTGTGCTTGAGGTAGATGACCACACTGCTGTGGCGCTGAGGGCCATGAAAGTGCCCATCGGCATGGGGAGGTACCAGGGACGCAGTGTGTCCCTTTGGGACCTGCTGCGCTCTGAGTACATCAGTGCAGACAAGCGTCGGGATCTGGTGGCACTCTGTCAGACTGGGCGAGCAGAAGCCCTGCGGCAGGTAGTCACTGCAATCACTGCCCTGGTGGAGGCTGCAGAGAGCCAGGGACCAAAGGCCACCTTCAGAGGACTCCGGAAACAGGTGTCTGCCAGTGACCTATTCAGGTCTCAGCTGATTAACAAGCAGACACTGGATGAGTTGACTCAAGGGAAAAGGACAGTGGAAGAGGTAACAGAAATGGACAGCGTAAGGAAATCCCTGGAAGGAGGCAATTTCATTGCTGGCGTCCTCATCCAGGGTACCAATGAGAAGATGAGCATCTCTGAGGCCTTGACAAGGAATATCCTGCGGCCTGGCACAGCCCTGGTGCTCCTGGAAGCACAGGCAGCCACCGGCTTCATCATTGACCCAGTGGAAAACCGGAAGTTGACTGTGGAGGAGGCGTTCGCAGCTGGGATGTTCAGCAGGGAAACTTATGTGAAGTTGCTGTCAGCTGAGCGTGCTGTCACCGGCTACACTGATCCATATAACGGGGAGCAGATCTCGCTCTTCCAGGCAATGCAAAGGGACCTGATAGTGCGCAACCATGGCATCCGCCTGCTGGAGGCCCAGATCGCCACTGGTGGCATCATTGACCCTGTGCACAGCCACCGTGTGCCGGTAGACGTGGCCTACCAGCGTGGCTATTTTGATGAGGAGATGAACCGTATCCTGGAAGACCCCACTGATGACACTAAAGGCTTCTTTGACCCCAACACACATGAGAATCTCACCTACCTGCAGCTGCTCGAGCGCTGTGTGGAAGACCCAGAGACAGGCCTATACATGTTACAAATTGTAAAGAAAGGACAGACCTACACATACATTGATGAGGCCACAAGGCGCACACTGCAATCCAGAACTGTATCAATGCATGTGGGGAGGTTTCAAGGCCAGACAGTGTCTATCTGGGATGTCTTGTGCTCTCAGTACTTCACAGAGAAAAAGAAGAAGGAGTTAGTGTGGGAGTACAAAACTCAGAACATGGACCTGGACAAACTTTTGGCAGTCATAACCACCACTATTGAAGAAATAGAAAAGCAAACCCAAGTCATCAAGGTGTCAGCCATCCAGGGGGATGTGACAGTTGCAGAACTGTTCAATTCTGGGGTCATCAACAAGAAGACCCTGGATTCAATTTACAGTGGGGAGACTCGGTGCCAGGACCTCTGTCAGCTGGAGCATGTGAACACCTACCTGGAGGGCACTGGCTGCATTGCTGGGGTGACTGCACCCTGNTGGGGAGACTCGGTGCCAGGACCTCCGTCAGCTGGAGCATGTGAACACCTACCTGGAGGGCACTGGCTGCATTGTTGGGGTGACTGCACCCTGCACTGGAGAGGTACTGAGCATTGAGGAAGCCAGCCGGAAAAAGCTCATCCCTGCAGGTTTTGCAGCCCAGCTGTTGGAGGCTCAGGCAGCTACTGGGTTCATGCTTGACCCCCACACCCACCAGAAACTATCTGTGAAGGAAGCTATAGAGGCTGGCTTGGTAAACAAAGAGCTGCAGGAAAGGCTTTTGGCTGCAGAGAGAGCTGCAAAGGGCTATACTGACCCAGCCACAGGGGAAATGATCCCACTGTTCCAGGCCATGAAAAAGAAGTTAGTCCAGAGAGAAGATGCTCTGAGGCTCCTTGAGGTGCAGGTAGCCACAGGGGGCATCGTGGATCCCCTGCACCACCATCGGCTGCCACTGGAAACAGCCTACAGACGTGGATGTCTACATAAGGACATATATGTACTCATTGCAGATCAGAAACACATGAAGAAAAGGTTTGTGGATCCCAACACACAGGAGAAAGTCACTTATCAAGAGCTCCAGAATAGATGCCACAGGGAGGAGTCTGGCTGGACTCTATTTCCACTGATCAGAGAACCGAAGGATGCTACATACGTGGATGAGGCAACCAAAAGAGCCTTTGAGGCAGAGAAGGTAGATATAAAGATGGGAAGGTACAGAGGCCAGAGACCATCTCTATGGCAGCTGCTAAACTCAGAATATGTAACAGAGGACAAAAAGATGGAACTGGTTAGAATATACAAAGCAAAAACAACACGAGCACTAGAAAGAGTAGTTCATCTTATTCTACAAATAATTGAAGAAAAGGAAACACGGACAAAGGAACTGTGGTTCAGAGGTATCAGAACACAAATAACAGCAGGGGAGCTCTATAAATCAAACATCATAACAAAGGAGACATTGATAGAACTACAGCAAGGAAAGAGTACAGTAGCACAAATTGAGAAAAAACAAGAGGTTAAAACATACCTAGAGGGCACCAGCTGCATCGCGGGCGTCCTGGTGCCCAGCAAGACCGAGCCCGGCCGCCAGGAG
>NDGN011483139.1:0-15562 GCA_002564285.1 Tympanoctomys barrerae
TCTCTCTCTCTCTCTCTCTCTCTCTCTCTCTCTCTCTCTCTCTCTCTCTTTCTCTCCCTCTCCTTTTAATGGAACCAATTGCTTCCTGTTCTGTTCACGCAAAGTGTAGGCTTCATTCATTGCAGAGACAAAAGAAATCAGCAAGAGGGAGAAAATGATTTTTTGAGACAGAAGAAGAAGCCTGGTGGGGTCAGTTTGCTCCACTTGAGGCTGAAGCCATGAGCTGAGGAGGTGGGGTAGGGGGAGGAGCCAGGCTGTGTGCCAGGCTCGTGTGGGCAGCTAGTGCAGCCCCTGGGGGCTGAGGCGGTTAACACAGGATGGGGCCTGTCCCTTGAGTTTTTGCTAAATTCCTCTGGTGAGCCTGATTCTGACTAAAAGTTGAGAACCATGGTAAGTAACAGCCTTCTCTTGATATTTTCTGCTAGTGTCTTTCAAATACATTTCTAAAGCCCCCAAGGCAGTGCTTCTTTTTGGTGTGGAAACCACTTGTAACCACTTGTGGAGGTGTCCTTATAAAATTAGAGGCTAAGCCTCACGGAGAACTGCAGAATGGGCGTGAAAGAGGCTCCGGAACGTCACCGGCTCACCTTGTCCTCAGTCTCCCAGGACCAGCGAGAGGGCAGGAGGAGGCGGTTGGTGCCACAGCGCTGGCTGACTCAGCAGGACAAGACCAGGGGGCAGACACGAGGCAGGGCAGAGTCCTCATCCTTCTGGTCCTCAAGAGGATGGGAATACTGTCAGGTTTCCACTCAGAGACATGGCCAAATAAGAACCTTTTAACAAAAAAATACCTTTATTTTAAAAGCAAAAGCCTATTTAAGATCTGTGTGGGGGAAGTGGTGTTATGCAGTAGCTCAGAAATAGGCCCAAGAGGAAGAGCATTGAGCTTCTGATCCTTTCTACCACTGCCTCAGCAGGACCTTGGAGAATCTTCATGCTTGTGTCCTCATATATTCTCATTTGTAAGCCTTGGCTAATCCTACACAGTGACCACGGCACTGTGATCCTCTCACCTGTGGCACAGGTGCCCAGCATAGTGATGGGCAGAGGGAAAGAGCTTTGGAGACCTGTGGTTTGGGGACAGGGGCTGAAGGGAGGGTGCTGGAGGCTATCTTAGTTTTTTGAACGGGACTCACCTATCTTTTTTTCACTAGCACTTCACATGTGGTTCAGAGTACAGTACATAGATGCGTAAGAAGCTCCTGTCAAAGGGTGAGTGGATGAAGTGGCAGAAATAGGGAAGATCAAGGAGCACAGCAGGGTCAGAGGACACAAGAAAACAGAAAGGAAGTGGCCCTGAAGGAGAAAAAGGGGGAAAAGCGAGGTGCTAGTCTTGATGACTATCGAGGAGGGTGAAGTAAAGGACTGCAAAAGCCCCTGAGGGAGGAGCAAGAGCCACGGGGACTCCTGTGTGAGGTTTGTGCAGAGTGGGAAGGTGAGGTGGCCCTGGAACAGCCAGAGAAAAGATGAAAAATGCTGTCAAAGAAAGAAACATGGGAAGAGGGAGGGTGGAGATGGAGGAAAGGAGTAGAGAGCCAGACAGAACAGGACGGGGAGAGAGGGAGAACTGCTGAGGCCAGTGGGGTTGGCCTTACTGCTTGCTAAGCAAAGAGACTGTCTTTCTTGAGGCATGAGTGTGAAGCATTTTGCCACTGCCGACATATCTGAGAAAGTGAGGTCAAAAGGTGGAAGGATCTATTTTGGCTCACTTCTTCAGAGGTCTCGTGGTGTGGTCCCATCGTCCTGTGCCCTGGGGTGAGGCGGAACATCATGGAGGAACGTGTGTGGCCAAGGAAGCTGTTCACCTCACGGTGACCATGAGGCAGAGAGAAAGGAAGGGGACAGAGTTCTTTCCATCCCTGCCAGGTCACATCTCCAGTGATGGCTCTTCCTTCCACTGGATTCCCCCCTCCTCAAGTTTCTGCCGCTTCCCATATTGCCAGAGCTGGGAACTGAGCCTGCAGCTCATGGCTCTGGGGCACATCTAAGATCCAATCCATGAGAGTGACTTAGGCCTGAGGAAGGAGGATGTGAGAGCAAACCAAGATCCGTGCAGGTGAAGTAGGGCACTGCCGGGAACCATCCTGCTTTGTGGAACTGGATGTTTCCAAGTTGCATAAGCCTCCTCTTTCTCAATTATCCTCTACAAGACAGGCAAGTCCCTTCTACATCACAAATCCACCTCAGCTAAGCCCCAGACATCCTCTACTAATACCACAGACACCTCCTTGGCAGCCTTCCCTACCCTCCCTTTCCCGCCGCCACATCCTGCCCTTCCCCCTCAGAGGCACAACTGGATTTCCAGGCATTTCCTTTCCTGACTTCCAGCGTGACACATGGGCTCCTGGCCACCTTCCTGTCCCCACAGACCGTCACTCCTCTAGGGCCACTGATCTATTCACAGGCTTTGTGTAGATTAGCAAGTGAGGTGGGGGTGCCCTGTGGATCCCGCCTGACGAGCTGGAGAAAGGTGTAGGTGAGAGAGAAGAAGACACAGATTCAGAGACTTCATCGCGGACAGCTCTACACGTGGGCTGGCAGGGAGGTGACGGAGGCAGGGTGGAGGGGTGAGGAAACTGTGGCAAGTGGACGCTGAGAGATTGTAGGGTATGGAGCATGGGAAACGGGGGAGTGGGAGTACATGGAAGCTTTTCAGGGAAAGTTCTGCATAGCGAGTGATCTCTGGATTGAGATTTTAAAGGTGAACAAATGTCCCTAGTTTCAGGTGAGGTTTTTTGAGGGAAGGAGGGAGAGGTCTGTGAGGGATTTGGGAGCATGTGCAAAGTGGCAGAAGGGTCAAGAGTGTGGTTCTTAATATTGTGGAGGGGGAAAGTGGTGGTGGTATGCGGTTAGAATAGTAGGAAGGGCCAGGTGTCTGGTTTTAAAGCAGAGGTGAGACACAGTGAGATATGCATGTGACGGTTACTTTGCACATGTGTTAGTATTTGTTTCTTACATATAAGTGAACTAGGTCTCAAAGACAGTTGACTAGGTCTCTTACTGTCATTGGTGGCACTGGAACTTGACTTCATTTTGTTGTGCTAAACCCTGACCTCTTCACCTCCCCTCAGGTCTGGATGATCTCTTTGTGAGACTTTCCTTTCAGAACTTACTAGACCCTCTCGCCACTGTCTAAAGCCACAAAGGGCTCAGCTTTGGGTCAGCACTGATACTGCCCTTTAGTTCCCTATAGAGGTGATTGAAACATCTGTTTCCTCTACTTTTTAACAGACAGATTTTATTCATTCTGGGTTGATCTTTAGAAAACTAAACCAAAATATCCCACTGGGCATTTGCTGGCATCAGTTTCCAGAAAACATTTATACTGGATGTCAGCTCATTTTGGGGAAGAAGATATAAAAGATCTCCCAGGCTTTTGTGGGAAACAGCAATTACAGTCAATTCTTAGTCACCCACTGGAATGGCCCATGAGTAAGCTCTGCAGTGGCCATTGGTTTGGTTTGTTCCTTCCACTAAAGTTTATGTGAAGTCTGCTTATGGTAACAAAATGAAATTTCATCAGTGCCTTTTTCCTTCTCCTGTCTCCTGTGCATAGGTGAGGTTTCTACTGGAGAAGTGGCCTCTGGGAGAAGAGAAATGGAAAAGAACCCTGCGGATCCAAACTGTGGAGGCTGTCTTCTGTGTCACTGGTTGGCTGGGCCATCTGGAAATGCTTACCTTGATGCCTGAGCCAAGATGATGCCTTTGTTTGGGGCCAGCAATAGCGAACATTGGAGCTGACAGGGAAAGGTATCCGAAGCCTGAGACAAGAAGCTGAGAGAGGAGCCCAGAGCTTCTCAGTTCTCTGGCACTTTACAAGAGAGACACTTTAGGGCAAGAAGTGATGCTTATGCCTTGTTTAGATTGGCTTCATCTTGTAGGCATTCAAGCCTTGGATGGACAACTGGTTTCCACTTGACAGACTTGATAAAAGTCTGGCCAACGTTCAGTCATAAGGCAGACATCCAAGATCCACTACCAGAGAAGCCGACCAATTGCTATTGTCCCTGCTGATAAAGCTGGGTCTCTTAGAAGCTTCTCCCAGGAAAGATAATGTAAATAATAACAATTCTTCCTAAAACGTTCCTTGACACTGCAAAACCTAGCTGTTAGTATTTTTTAAAGGCTGGTTTCAATCTCCCTTTCCTTCTAGAGTACTCCTATTAAAATCTAATTCCTGTGGTGGGTGGACTTGGTTTAAACATAGACATCTTTCTAGGAGTTGACTATTCACTGGCAAGGCCAGGCAAAGAGCAACCCTGATCGGCTCAGCCCCAACCTGTACTGCTGGCCCAGTGCCTCCTGCTGGCGACAGCCTGCTCTGCATCTAACTTCCTAACTCAGTCAACTAATTGATTACAGCCCCTAGATAATTATTTTGAAGAACACTTTTACAATTATTGCTAATTCCTTGGGGTAAGAAAAATATTCCATTTTCATTTCCTCATATTATATGGCAAATACATCAGCTTTTATGTCAGTATCTGTTTGCTGAAGAATCTTAAGTGCCAACCGATGTAGGCCATTTGGGTGGGTTGAGAAAGAATGTTTCAAAAGCTGCATGAGGTTTTTTCCTCTGCTTCCTCTCACTGTGTTCTAGCAAGCGATGCCAGCCCTCTTCTTATCCCCCTCACTGATTCGTAATCATTCTGTTTCGCTTCCACTGTGCTGTTTGATGACGGTAGCAACAGACATCCTTAGTGGTAAGCACTTTAGGCACTTTATTTGGTTTCTTCTTGACAACCATGTCAGGTAGACATTATAATTTTAAAGCTACAAACAGGCTCAGAGAGGTTAAGTACATGTCTGTGTCACTCAGTGCTAGAAACCAGGACTTGAGTTGTTGTGTGTCTGACCTTTAAGTCCTGAAGGCAATAGCTGTCCGTATGAAAATGCACAGCCTCTTGGCTTTCATTGTCTTCCTGATGGAACAGCTGAGGGAGAGTAAGTGGATGGGGAGAGAAAGGCTGGTGAAGAGGCTGCCTACAAAAATGTAAATACTCTTATCTAATGCAGTGGCTTCAAGGAAATCTTTGAGAAAATTTGATGGATGTAGTTAGTGGAGGTCAATTCTATTTCAAGTGCATGATCAAAACTAACTGCCCATCACCTCATAAAGAAAGAAATGACTGACGATAACAGGCACTATGGCAGGGCCCAGAGTTACTGGCTAAGAATGTTCTGCGGCTTGAGCCACAGAACTGTCTCTGCTGCTTCTTTCTTGCCTGGTGTCCGTGTCTCGGCTGTTAAGCTGTGGAGAAGAATGCTGCTATTGTCAGATTCGTACTTATTTCATAACGGAAAAAATAGTCCAGTAAAGCTTCCTTTTGTACTGTGTTCAAATTGGCAGTTTAATCAGATTATGAGCATTTGTTTTCTTTCTCTTTGTGTATATGATATAAAAATGGAATTAATTAAACACATTCTAAAATGTGAGACTGACAAATATGGACAGCATTCTCTCCACGGTCCCAATCTAGACTAACTTACTGCTGAAAGATGACTTTAATGTGCCTTCAAAGCACCATTAGTGAGGTGGCGAGAAGCCGGGGCCGATCCACTGCACAGGGAAAGTGGGTTTGGGTGAAGACTTTGGGACCCCAAGACTTGGCTACCTCCAAGCACCTTCCAACCCCGAGACTCTTGCCTCTCAGAAAGCCAATAAAATCCTGG
This sequence comes from Tympanoctomys barrerae, assembly GCA_002564285.1. Taxonomy (NCBI): domain Eukaryota; kingdom Metazoa; phylum Chordata; class Mammalia; order Rodentia; family Octodontidae; genus Tympanoctomys; species Tympanoctomys barrerae. The sequence goes on from NDGN011483139.1 coordinate 5,674, forward strand.
CCAGGCTCCATATGCTTGAACTATGATCTTGCTGCTTCTGATTTTTTTTATCTAGTATCTCAAAAAAAGTGTAATGCTGGGATCTATCCCTTATAGCTGTACATGTTTTAAGTGAGACAGTGCACATCAAGTGTTAAACATTGTATGTGGTTTGCAGTAAACATCCAAGAGCCGACTCTTATTATATCTTTGGAAAGGCTTTCTAGTTGCCTATCAGCTTCATGAAGGCTAGAACAGTGTTCTTTTTGCTAAATCACCAGGGCCTAGCACAGTGATAGGTACACGACAGACGCTCAATAAAGACCTGTTAAACAAATGCAGTTGGCCTTGCATATCCATGGGTTATGTGCCCATGAATTCAATGAACTATGGGTTGAAAATATTTGAAAAAAATATTGTCTTGTGCCTGAGTACAGAATTTTTATTCCTTAAATAATACAACATCACAACTAGTTACATAGCACTTACATAAGGTATCTTACAAATTGCACTTACACAAGTAATCTAGCGATGATTTAAATTACATAGAAGAGGGTCTGGGAGTGTAGCTTACTGGTAGGGTACTTGCCTAGTATGTGCAGTCGTGATTCAATCCCCAGCACTTAAAGAACAAATAAATATTCAGAAGAATATGTGTAGGTTATATATAAATACTGTGCAATTTTATCTAAGATACTTTAGACACCTGCAATTTTTTTTTTTTATTGATAGGAGCTATTCTAAAACTGATATCCTATACTGAGGGACGACTGAGTGTAAAACCCGACCAAGTGAACTGCGCCTTCTGATTGGGAAATTGCCATCATCTGATTTCCCTGTTTGCATTCTTATATCTGAAGACATTTTCTGCACCCTGCCAGAATGATGGTTTGAAAATAGGTTCTAAAATATAAGCATAGGGGCCAGGGAGATAGCTCGGCTGTCTAAGCACCTGCCTGGAAAGCTCAAGGACTAGGATTCAACCCCTGGTGCCATATGCCCTGCAGGCCATGGAGCCCTGAGGGTACTCTGCTGGCCCCAAAACACAACCTGGTGGCACACACCTGTCATCCTAGAACTGGGGAGGCTGAGACAGGAAGATCACTATGATTCCCCTGCTGCCAGGCTTTCTCAAACACGCTTGCTTTTTCTTCCTCCTTTTTGCTTTGCTGGCCTGAACTCCTGATACTTTCTTATTCCATTTGTATCTGTGGATTGCTCAAGTCTCATTAGAAATCTTACTTCCTTGAGGAGAACCTCCCTTCTCTTTCTTCTAAGTTGTACCGGAGCTCCCTTTACTCTGTTCTCTTCTGTGGTGTTAGTCCATTCTTTCTTCTCTCTCTCTCTCTCTCTCTCTCTCTCTCTCTCTCTCTCTCTCTCTCTCTTTCAGAACTGGGGATTGAATTCAGGCCCTTGCCCTTGCCAGGGACACACTTATTCTGCTGAGCCATGTCCCCGGTCCTCAGCCCTTTCTTTCTAATAGAGGGTTATTTCAGTGATCTGTTGGCAGGGGCACCCTGGAGCAGACATGGACAGTTTTTCCCAGTGCTGCATTCAGTGACTTCGCATTGGTAGACTGACATCAGGCACGGGAGAGCATATACCATGGGAACTGGCATCTGCTTCAGAGCAATTTTTTCTTTTTCTCCAGACAGCTAGTTGTTAAACATTTATGTGCATACCATCCGTAGGTCCCACAAGAGTAAAGAGTGTCCCAGCCTGTCACTGTGCCTGGCTCAAAATAGGGCAGTATAAATATTTACAGAATTAAAAGGCCATGAACTGAAATGTTCATTGTGGCCATACTGAATGGCATGCCTTATGCATATGTGATCTTTCCTGTGGATGTTCACCTCATAACATTAGTATTGCTTCCTTTATTTTTCAAATGAGGAAATTAAAAAAAAAACAATCAGTAGTACCTGTTTGCAGTACACGATGATCCTGTTTATTGTCGGGAGTTGGTACATGTACCGGACACATCCTAATTCTTATTTTTGTCCCCTAGGTTCCCATCCCTCTCTGTTCCTTCTGACTCTTGGTGCCCTCCCCATTTGTAAAAGCTCTGTTTCTGTTTTTCTCTTCCTCTTCTTCTTCCTCTTCCTCTTCTTCTTCCTCTTCTTCTTCTTCCTCTTCTTCTTCTTCCTCTTCTTCTCCTTCATCTTCCTCTTCCTCCTCCTCCTCCTCTTCCTTCTCCTCCTTCTCTTCCCTTTTCCCTTCCGCTTCCCCTTCCCCTTCTCTTTCTTCTTCGTGTAATCTCCTCAAAGTGGCTTGCACAGCTCACAGGGTGAGTAGGCTGGAGCTTTCCTGAGCCTGCACATGGGATTTGGCTCCAGCCTGTTGCCTTCCATTCCTGGCTGTCTGCACTACACTGTCTCCAGCCTGGCTTGAGTCTTGCAATAGGACCTGCATCCTGTCTGTTCTCAAGCTAACTGATCCCTCCGGCATCATTTACCTTGTTGTTGGTCTTGCAGTGACACTCAGGTGACTGCCTGCTCATCTGTACCTAGATCCAGCTCTCCACTCTGGCCCCTGGGTGAACCCTGTCACTGGGAGCCTATCTGTGGCCCACCAGGCATAGGACATGACGCAACGTATAAGAGCTGTGAAGCTTCTGGTACCCCATACCGGTTACTCTGCAGTAGGATAACCAGCATGTCCTGTGTTTTTAAGGACTTTTATGTTTTAGTGCTGAAAGGGAATCCTAAGGATTCCCTATGGAATACAGAACTGAGGTCATAAGAAGAAAGGAAATTTCAAAGGATTCTAGGACCACACATCAACTCCCTCAGGCCAGTAGTTTGATTCTCCCAGCTTCTTCCTGCCTGCTGGCCTTGCAACCCCCTCCTGCTGAGTGCTCAGGACTAGGAACAAGCAACTCCATTTCTCTAAGCCTCTGTTCACACATCTATAAAATGGAAATAACAAGGACCAGCTATACAATTTGTGGGCTCCATTCAAAGTAAAAATGTAGGGATTCTTGTTTAAGAGTTATTAAGGATTTCAAGATGGTGGCTGCAGAGCATTAAACCAAGTAACAGATTTAGAGCTGGTAAGCTCTTTGGAGATTTCCTGCAATCCCTGTTCGCACATCTATAAAATGGAGATAATGAGGATCAGCCATGTAACTTGTGGATGTCAGCTTAACATGAAAATGTGGGGATCCTTGCTTAAAAATTATTAAGGGTTTCAAGATGGTGGCTGCAGTGTATTAAATCAAGAGCAGGGCCCTCAGAATGGGTCCGTGTGGGCCTCATGCCCAGGAATCTGGTCCTGGAGATGACTCTCATCATGCAGAACTGTGGAGATTAAGTGGTGCAAAACGTGATTAGCACTGAGCATGTGCCCGGCCCAGAGTGACAGCTTTGCAGGCGGTGGTGCTTCTGAGTCTCACCTAGCCCCCTTGCCTAGCTTGTCACTTTGAGGCAGACATCTGAATTTCTACCCTGACACTCAGGTGTCAGGTCTTTTGTAAGTCACTTCAGCTTCTTGAGGCTCAGTTTTTCTGCCCTATAAAATACAGGGATTGCAGAAAATCTCCAAAGAGCTTACAAGCTCTAAATCTGTTTTGGCCAACTCCGTGACATTTATACATATGAGCAAGGTCTTAATGTTCTTTGGAAAGCAGTTTCTCCTTTCTTGGGTTTGCTGATATTTGATTCAGACTTCTAGTTCCATTCATATCAGGATCTCCCCCTCCAGCCCTGAGTGCATAAATCAAGGGTTCTTGGATTATTTCTGAAGTTCCTTTAATTCAAAGGTCAACCTATTTTACACATGAACAGTCTAAAGTTTGAGAAAGTTGAATGATGACCTGGGGTCCCACAATGCAATGGGGGATGGCTGCAGGAAACAATACTGGTCCTCTGCAGCATCACGTTATTTCATTTCTGGTTAAAGAAACATCAGGGCGTATCTTCATGATTTTTACCTTGCAATTATTTTTTCCTTGAATAATTTCTCATAAAAGTAAGTGAAGGAAGTAGAGAAGCAAAAATTACTTTTAATTTGGGTTCACTATAAGATTCTTTTTTCCTCAAATATGATTTTTTTCCCCTCAAACCCTGGACACTTTATCTAGTCTAGGTTTTATGATTTCTTACTAGTTTTGTTTTTGAAGTAAAGAGAAGTGTTTCTCTTCCTTCCAAATCCAGGATAGGATTTCCAAGCCCTTTCTTCTCATGTTTCTGTACTTGGGTGAATAGGCAAATGTTCCTTTAAAATAGCATTTTCTTAACCTTTTGTTATCTCAAGTGTTCTCTTGGGAACATCTAGTCATTCTCTTAAAAGGAAAGCCTGGAAAGAGGGAAGGAATGTTTTCAGCCTGGATCTGGTCCACGGGAACTCTGGGGCGGGGGCAGACTTCTTCACGGGGCAACTGGTCATGTGAGTGATTGGAAAGTTTCGAGCTTTTCCCAAGAGTGATGGTTAAAGGGGATAACAGCCTCCCAGCCCCTGGGCATCCCGTTGTGCCATGGAATTGTGCCCACCCCCATCTGCACTGGTCTTTTCACTGCTGGAGCCTTCTCTGGGTGATGGATCTGGCTCAGTTTTTAAGTAATTTCGGCTTTAAATTTAATGTTGCACTTTTAACATGAACTGGCTTAGGGCCAGCCAATTATTGGGGATGATTATGATTTTATTTATTTATTTATTTTTTTGTGGTTCTGGAGTTGAAACTTGGAGCGCTCTGCCACTGAACAATATCCCCTGCCCAATTTTTTCTTTCTTTTTTGTTTTTGTGACAGGTTCTTTGTAAATTACCCCCGTGGGCTTGAAATTATAATCCTCCTGTTTTAGCTTTCAAAGTGCTGAGGTATTACCGGCATGCATTCCCATGTCTCTCAATTTTATCAGTTTTAAGTTCCCTCTTTTCTTAGTTTTTATTGATGCAGTGTTGCTGAATGGTAGGTACCACACCCACCTGGAAAAGGCTTGTTGGTGCTACCCTCAACATTCACTGACAGCTAGGGCACCAAACTGCTTTCTCCATTTTCAAGCAGCTTAGGAAGGAAGCCCAGGGGCCTTAGATTCTAAGGAAGTACGATTTGACAGTCATTTGGATCCTGTAGCTGAGTGGGGTTTGTAAACTACGAGTGGTTTTCTGGTGGGCATTTTTTCCCCCTTCCATACAGCTATGTAATAATCTCTTCTTTAGAACAAAGTCACGTAAATGTGCGGCTGCTATGAATTTACAGCTGGTATCAGGCCAACACGGAGCACTGAGATGCTGGGAGTGAAATGTGGGGTGTTGCGGCCTTTGCAAAACAAAACCAGAAAGTCTTACACATGCTTTCTTTCTTTCTTTTTTTAAAATCATAATTTAGAATCTAAATTTGCACCAAAGTAGAAATGGATACTTTCTGCTTCCTGCCTTTTCTCCTGAGGAACAGGATGCAATCTACTTTTAGAGCTTTTGTGCAAACCATTGAAAAAAAGTAGAGGGAGCCCATGCTAGAGGGAGATTAAGAAAATCGGTGGTCATGCTGCGCATGTGCAGGAGGGCAGGGGTGGGAACAGGGCCCTCCAGCAGACTCCGTGCCTGGAGACCCCTCACATGCTTATTAAATCGTGCAAACACTGACAACTCAAGGAACATAATTTTTGTAAACATAAATTTGGAAGGAATATTTATATCCTAGAAAAACATTTGGAGCCTCAACTCACTCAGGTTGTTCTTGAGTTAAACTGGATTGTCTATCTGGGAGGATGTTGGATGTCCTTAGGCCTCTCATCTGAGAGATGAGAGATCAGGAAATAAGAGCCCAGAAAGGTCAAGTGAGTTGCTCAAGGTTATAACAGGGAAGAACTCTGTAAACAGCAGTTTCCAGGGAACCTTTTCCCATCTAGTTCAGCTGAGATAAAAACTGACTCTCTACTTCACAGTCATGGAGATGGTGGTCTTTTTCTTAAGTGTCTTCCACTGTGTCGTGATTGGCTTTGGTCTGTTGCTTGCCCAGCATCTCGTTTTGTGGACAGATTTATTTTTCAGCAATAAAGAGAAGGGAGCCTCGTGTCTTGGTAGAAGGGAGTGAAATGTCCCTGACAGAAAGCAACAGTAATGCAACTTGATATCTAGATTTTGATCATTTTTGTTTCCTTAAGCAAGATAGAGATCTTTCATGGCCTATGATATGCAAGGCATTATTTTGGCATGAGATCAGAAGCAGTCTTCATTAATAAATTAATGTGGCTGCTTTGCCAGATGGTTATGATCTTCTCCTCTGGCTAAGTGGAATAAAGATATTCAAGTGTCACATTATTATCATATATTTGCACAGGACTTAAGGGCTCACATGACTTTTCAATCACACCATGTCATGCATTTGAAAGATGTCTTGTGAGGCAGGTACTCCCATTTCTACAGATAAGGACATTGAAAACATAGGAAAGAAAGATTTGCTGCAAAGCATACAGCTAGACAGTAGATGTGGGGCTTGAACACAGGATTTCTTATTCTTACTGAACTATCTCCTCAGGCTCCTTTAATTTAGAATTATCACTGTCATGTCATAATTCAGCTTTTCTAGGTTAGGAAAAATTCTTTGCTCACAGTCAGCTTAAGCAGACTTCCCTTCCATGTAAGCTGGGTTTTTTTACTCACTGTAACTATACCATTAACTCTGAGAACAAAGCGATGATAGTAGAGAGGATGAGGACCAAGGATAGTTGTGTCAGAAGCAGGTGACATGTCAGGTCTTATTGCATAAAAGAAGAACAGTGGGAAAAATCTCCACTCTCTGTCATCACGTGTCCTCTTAGCATGCATGTCTGATTATGCTGACAACTGTGGGGAGAGGAAATGTGTTCTGAATATTCTTTCAACTCTACGTAATGCTCTGGTCAACTTTGCCCCCATATGTCCTGAACTGCAACCCTAAACATAATGAAAAAGAAGAATGAGGGCTGCTGGCCCATATTTTAGTTTCTCTGAGAACTTCCTAAAGTCAGTCTTCAAAAATATTTTAAATATACATTATACTTCCCTACACAGTGGGAAAAAATTCACATGAGAGATAGAAATATTTTGTCTACTAGAATAATAAACAAACCAGTAAGCTCAGATTTTCATGGAAGAATGAAGCCCAAATGATGATGGTCTGTTAAATGTTTAAATTCTAAGGGATGGAAGCAACCAGGAAAATAATCATTCACCCTTTTGTAATGTTAGAGGATATGGCCTAACCTTTATCTGTCATTTAGTGAGCAAGAACTGGTGTGTGGGGGTGATGGTGATGTTCAGTGGCTTAAAATGCATTGCCACAAGGCTCAATCCAAGAGCAAGTCAAAAGGAGCAGGAATAAACTTGGGGGCAAAGCCTGAAGTAGTTTCCAAGCAGCTGACCCTTAACTACAATGTCCCACAGCACCTCTATGAAAGGTCTTGCTTTGCTGTTCTTGAAAGCATGGATATCTGTATGCAGAAAGGCTCTTCTTGAATCATGCTCGGGTGTCCACCCTGACCACCTCCAAGCTGTGCCACGAGAGAATCAGGTGAGTTACTACTTCGTGTCACAGAGTGGAAGAGTAAGAATGGCGTTTCCTAGCTGGACCCTGGCCCACCAGGTCAGTGCATAGGAGGACGTGGGGAGTCAGCTGTTCTGTCATTCTGCCTTATCGTCTAGTAAGTGAAAACTTACTTTGCTCTATGCAGGCACAGAGAAGAGGTTTGTACACCTTCCTTGGGGTGGCGCCTGTAGCTACCTGGAGGGCCTTCTCATTTTCGAAGCTGATCCCTGACATGGCAGCATCTGGCTACCACCTTGGCTTCCTTTGGCACAGCTGATCACTGTTTTCTAGTAACATCACTTATTTGCGGATGAACGTCTTCTGCCAGGCTTGTTCTTCACGCCTCTGAACGTTGCTTAGATCAGGGTGGCAGCCCCTGCTCACAGCTACCTCTGCCTTTTGTTGCCAAATCAGAGAGTTCTGTCAACCTTCGCTTCAGAGCACAAGCTCTTCTTTGGATGCTTTCCCCCGACCCCGCCCTTTAAGATATCTTTGTTCAAGTCACTCTGTGGACAAGGACTAAGGAATGCCTCTTAAGGGACTTTGATGAAACCATAATATCATACAATAAACAGAACACAGATTGAGGAAGGACCAAATAACGTGCCAAGGGCTTTCACATAGACAACCACAGTGACTTTCATGAAGTCCTGTGAGCTCTGTTTGGCCGCTGCCACTTCTGTGGTTGAGGCAATGGAACCTGAGTCCCACAGTTAATAAGACTGAGCTCTACTCGCCTCATGGCTACCCATGGACAGCAGAGGCCAGGGGTGAGCTCCATCCCATGGATTAAATTCTGTTCCTGCCTATTTATTTTTAAAAAATCTCTTTCTGTCCATGGAAATGTACCTTTAAAACATAGCCAAGGTTTAGCTAGCTTGGAAATTGGCAATCATCAAAGCTGCAGCCCTACTCTTTCTTGGCACCTACAGTCACTAGATACGTGGCTCCCACACCCCGCTGTCTTTTGTTCATGAGATGTCTTCAGGCTCCTGTTTATGGTTTAGGTCTAGTTGTCCTCACTAAGCCTCATGTAAGTCATGGCGCGGACTTACTTCTAGAGTTTGTGATTAGTTTATGATCCACTAGGATTATGGGTCTGAGTCCTGCTGGGATTATGGGTGTGAGTACTGCTGGGATTATGTGAATGAGTGCTACACCCAGACCAGGGCTTCTAGCCTGAATGTAATATAAGGGAGACAGACTTGCTCTCTGTAGTCATTCTTGCTCTGTAGCCATTCTTGCAAAAGCCACTCCTCCCTTTTGCTTTTGCTGTTTTGCTGTTTTCTGCCGCCATGAACTGCTGCCCTCTTCTGTGTGCGACTCTACCTTGGAGCCAGCTGAGTATAGACTGAAACCTGCAGTAATTATAGCTAAATAAATCTTTCCTTCCTTTAATTTGGGTGTCGGTATTTGTCCCAGCAATGAGAGAAGAGTAACTGAGACAGCTTCTTTGCCAGAACATTGACAGTTCTATTTTTTTTTCCTTGACTCCTCACCATATATTCCAAATACTATTCCCATCCACCCAATAGAGACACCCATATCCTAGGAGCAATGGAGGTGTGAATGCTCACAAGGTTTTGGCTTCTGGAAGACACTCATGTTTTCCTTGTCCTGCCTTAACCATTCCCAGTGGAGTTGGGGCAGCACGTTTCTCTGCCCCTCACGATCCTGGGCAGTGGCTCTGGTTGGAAGGGTGGCTTTCAGGTGACCTTGACTGTTTTCACTCCCTTTTGGTTAGTAGGATAAGATACATGAGATACACAACCTCAAGGAGGACAGGTTTACTTTGGACCATGGTTTCAGAGACTTTGGGCCAGGAGGAGCTGGCTCCAGGTCAGAAACCTCACGGTGCAAAGCTGCCCACCTTATGGTAGCCAGGAAGTAAAGAGAAAGGGAAAGAGCAAGAGAGGAAGGTGCTAAGCACTGGGCCTGCTCCCAAGGCCATGCCCTCATGAGCCACGAGGACACACTCCTGAGTGTGCTTTACTAATCTTCTAGACGTCTCTCTCTCTCTTTAAAAAAAATAATTTTATTGACAAACAAATAGCAATGAGACAGTTTCAAAACTGATCACTAGCACAGTTTCAATAATCAATACATTGCATATTGTTGTCTTAATGGCCATTCACTGTACAAGATGCAGACATGATATCCTGTCCACAGTCACTATTAGAACAAATCTCTCTATTCATTGAATCAAGAGAATGCAGCTGTATATTCATCCTAACTACCTTGAATATACAAATACCAAATGGTCGTTCATTTGTATCCTTCTTCTTTGTTCAGTTTTGTCAGAGAAGGGTATTCCACTGTCATTTAAATATTGTAGGTACGTGAATTCAGCAAAATATTCTAATATAGTCCAGTAGTCCATAATAATAGTGGGTTTTCCATAA
>NDGN011483146.1:0-10466 GCA_002564285.1 Tympanoctomys barrerae
TCCCAGGCGGCATAGTTGGAGAGGCCAAGCTCCACAAACTTGCCCTGCAGGGAGAGGCCCGGTCAGAACTAGGTCAGCCCGGGGGTCAGGCCGGGGAGATGGGGAGGGGACGTGGGAGTGGGGTTGCCTCGGCTCTGTTCTGGGTGCCCCGGTGCCTCTGCTCTCCTGGTAGCGTCAGCATGAGAGCCTAAGGAGACCGGCGCCCACTCTTACCTCCTGGTGGAGCTGCTGGCAGGCGCGCAGCGTCTCCTCCACTGGGGTGCCGTGGTCAGGTGCATGTAGGTAGAAGAGGTCCACTCGGGAACACTGCAACCGCTTCAGTGATGTCTCCAGCTGGGACCGCAGACTATCAGGCTTCAGTGTCTTTCCATCCCAAGGGTTGGCCTTCGTGGCGATTTTCACTTGGAGGGAGAATGTAACAGTTAAAAGGATCAGAGCTACTCACTGGCTAGCCACGTGATCCTGGCAAATTACCTAAATTCCCTGAGCTGTAATTCCCTAATCTGTAAAATGGGGTAGCGATAACTGAACTGTCCTCGCACAGAAGTCGCAGGGATTAAACAATATTTTCAGTTGAAGTTTCCCATGTTTATCTTTGTTCCAATCACCATCGTTAGTCACCGAACTGCTGATGGTGCCAGAACCTGTCCAAGAGACTGTGCAGGAACAAAGTGAACACACTGGGTTCCTGCCCTCTAGGAGCCCACAGACTGCCTGACAGTGCAGCCGAGAAATGAATACAGTGCTACAGGAGCCCCTAGGAGAGGCACGAAGCCCACCCTGATACCCAGGAAAGGCTTGCTCTAGACCACAGTGGACCTACAGCACGCATATCCCAGTGAGAGCTCTAATAGATTTGCCATCGCTAGGCTAGGCGGGGATCACAACCTGAGCTTCTAGGAATCAGCCTCCGCCAACAAGGAAGGGCCAAAAATGTCACAGAGACAAGAAAAAATATCACAGATGCAAGGCTGCACCGTTCTAATTCTGTGTCTGTAACGGGGACTTGGGAAGAGGGTGCAGATCTGATCCCAAAGACTCTCAGATACCACTCCACTGAACAGATACACACTAGATCACTCACTGGTTATGTCAGGTGTGAACTAGGCAGCAACTTTGCTGTGGCTGTAGTCTGGAAAAGGAACTCAAGGGGGCAGGCCTGGAAGCAGGAGACCAGGACAGAAGCTGGCTCAAGGTATTGATCAGTCTGAGTTAGGTGCATATTGAATAGGTTAATTAGAGATTTTCCTCCCTCCCCAGACCACAGGAAGGATGCCCAGCCAGCCAGCCAGCCAGCCACTGCATTGGCAGTGTTCAGCCATCTAGGAAGCTTGGAAATGAGTTAACTCTGTTCCTGCCCCTGCAAAGAATCCTAGCTATCTCGACTGATCAGTGGATGGGTTTTGCACCTTTCTCTCTTGGCAGTTAACTCAGCATGTCAGAGAGGTGTCCACAATCACGTGGGATACGGGAGAGAAGTCCACAGCTAGTCCTCCACTGCCCCCTCCCCCAGGCTGCCTTGGTGTAAACTTTACCTCGGGTGTGATCTGCCTGCGGACTCTGGCCCCTTGAGCTCCAGAGCCTCAAAGAAAGCAGGAAAGGCTTGGAGACAAAATATCAATTGAGAAGCAGAATGTTTATTATCTACTGGATGCCACTGTTGAACTAGCAAGTGCCGTCTGGAGAGACACAATTTTATCTGTCCAAGTTGTGGATCAAGGAACCTCAGGATGGCAAAGAGGAGGCCTCACTGTGTGCCAGGCACCCTGAGGCAAAGGGCTTGCAACCTACACCCACCCCCTACTTCCCAGCGGGTCCTTGGCATTCCCATAGTTCTCCACGAGACCCAGAAGCACTGCCAAATGCACGGAACCAAGTCCAGGATGAGACAAGAGTGCTCAGAGAGTGCATGAGTGGTCAGGAAGTAGTGGAGTGGACAGGCGCAGAGCCTGCGTGAGGAGACCGGTAACGGGCACCCGGCAGGTGCTGCAAGCTCGGGAAAGAGGTGTAAGAACAAGCTCGGGTGAGATGAGGGCTCTGAGACAGGTGCGGAGACAGGGAGGTCAGGGAGGCCGGTACCTCTGCAATCTGCGCCGCCCAACCCGAGCCCCAGGCCGCCCAGGATGCTCTCCGACTGGCCGTCGCTATACATGAAGGCCGTGTCTAGCTCCGTGTGGCCGTGCTCCTGGAAGGCGCGCACGGACGCGGCGCTGGCGGACGCGTCCATGCGGCGCCCCATTTCCATGGTGCCCAGCACCGTGGCGGGCTGAACCGGGGTGCCCCCGGTGGACCCTGGCGGCGGTGGCCGGGACATGATGACGGCGCGACACTGGGCCGGCCGAGAACTTCGCGCTGAGCGGACGGCAGCGCGATCTACAGCCCGAGACACCGAGCGCAGCATCAGGACTGCGCCTGCGCAAGGGGCCACTTTGGGCCCCGCCCACGCTCGCGGGGCGGAGCTCGGAGGAGGTTAGGGAGCTAGGACAAAGGCGCGCAGGGCTCTCCGGCGCACACACCCTGTGAGCTAAGGGACGCCTCCAGGGACCGTCTGCCAAGTGCGCGGCATGAGAGGCGGAGCCGCGCGACTCCCGGGGCGGGGCGGCGGCGCTGGGTCAGCTGACTCCGAGGACAGAACCCAGAAGCCGGGTCCCGCGGCGGATCTTGACGTGGTGAGACAGACGGCTTAGGGGCTGGCGGCCGGTCTCCGGGCTTGGGGTCGGGACTCTTGATGCTTCCTGCCACATTTTCCAACACCCTCGCCCCGCCCCTGCACCGTCCCCGGCTTCTGTACCCTCCAAAGGCGCGAGATCCTGGGAGGAGGCGCGGGGCTTGCTTGGGGCAGCTCGTCGGGACGGGGGCCTTCGCCACCTCCTTCGCCACCTTAGGGATGGTGAGCACGGCCTCCAGGCCAGCCTGGGTAGGGTTGGGGTCCAGGTCTCTCACCTACTTCTGTGGTCGATGGCTCCTTGTGGCTTTGTTTTCCTGTGGCGGACCGAGCGAGGGTGCTGGCCCAGCGGCTGCCCTGTCATTATCCCTCCAAACTGGCCGCGGGCCAGGGCCAGAGATCTGGAGCAGGTGGGATCCCTAAGCAGGGACACTGCTTCGCCACATTCGCCCAGGTGTGCCCCTGCAAGGCGCAGGGCATGGTGCATGGGTGCAGGGCCAGTGTGGGCTTAGGAATGTGAGAACGGGCCAGAGTCAGGGTCACAGGGCTTGTCCATTCAATACTCACCAAAGAATACTGTGTACCCCGAACCCTGAGGAGTGTGGAGGGGGATTATAGCAGGAGCTGCCTTAGCCTCTTTGGTATTACTGTGTGTTGGCCCAGTGGGGGGCACCACTGTAATTGCATGCCCTGGGTTACCCCATTTAACCTAAGAGGTGAGGCCTTGCATTATTCCCCCAAATTAGGGATGGGAACTTGATGGCCCCATGACCTGCCCCAGACCAGCAGCTAGACATCTAGATGGATTAGATTTCCTTCTTAATCCTAGGCTCTCTGAGTGCAGTTTTCTCCTTCTTTCCCTTTCCTCGAAATTTCTTCCCCTCTTTTCACTTTTTCTCTTCTTTCACTTTTCTTCCCTCCAGCTGTTCTCTGTCTCAACATTTTCTGAACTTTTACTGCGTATCTTGTGCTGGCGAGCCCACCAGGTGCTGAGACTGAGAAGTGAATACCCAGGGCGAGGGGAGAGGTGGGTGTTAAAATGGTTGCTGAGGAATCTTAAGAGCCCTCTTTCAGGGGTGCAGCCCAGGGAAGGAGAGGAGGGGGCAGGTTTTTTGTACAGCCCGCTTCTATAAGGCCTCTTGGAGAGGGCCAGTTTAGAACTGGGTCATAGTATCTCTTTAACAGGACCTGTGGGGAGAAGGACACCTCTAGGTGGAAGAGACGCTGTGTGCAGACACGTGGGGCAGGAGGTAGAGGTAGAAGGGCGATTCTTTGGATGCCATGGGGCTCGTCTCAAGGAATGTGCCCTCGAGCCACGTGTACACTGGTGGGAAACGCTTCAGTGGTTTTGCCTAGGGTTGGGAAGAGCGGTTAGATGTGGATGGAGGGGCATTTTCCCCACACAGCATTTCTCAAAGTACGTGGTGTACTTTGAAATCCTTTAAGAACTTACCGTTCCTGAGGTGGCCAAGGGAGGGGGAAGGAGGGGCCCCAGAGTAGCCCAGATACTGGGCTTTCCTCACAGCAGTCACTACCACATATGCAGTCAGACACTGGGCTGAGAGTTTTATGTGCGTTTTGTCAGTGCAGCCACCCAGGGCTGGAGTGTCATTAGCTCCACTTTATGGAGAGGCTCCAGCAGGTTAAATTACTCACCAAAGCTGCTCAGCCACATCTGTAAAATGGGGACAGGGTTCCTGTCCTGCGGGGGAGTTGTAAGGATGACAGTGTACAAACATACGGATGACTACAGTGGCGTGTTCAGAATCTGTAAGAGGAGGGTGAGGCAGTCCAGTGGGAGGGACTTTTGTATTGAAGGACTTGGTTTGAGATGCCTTTGATGTTGCAAAGGTGCAGTCCTTAACCTGGACTGTGTGTCAGTTTAGGGTGTCCTCGCAGCTGCCAGTGACAGGACATCAGGTGCATGCTTCCAGCATCAGCTATGCCGGTGGTCATCAAGGAGGGCTGCTGAGAGCCAGGAAGAGGCTTTCCGCTACCCTGTGCTGGCCCTTGTGATACCACAGTGAACCACATACACAGTGACCTGGGCCCTAGCTCCCACAGCGGGTCACGTCAGGCCTGAGACGGCTTCCTGAGAAAAGGAGCTGACTCGCTTCTTTTCCCCTCCTAAGGCTCCCTGGCCACTGCGACCTCAGCAGTCCCATGGGTCTAGCCAGGGCATTGTTTGGTGAGGCGTGGGGTTCCCAGACACAAACAGGAACAGAGGTGCTAAAGGGAGCCCCCTCCTGGGTGAAGAAGCGGAGAGAAAAGAGGAAGCACTGGAGGCCCGGGTAGCCAGGCCAGTCCCCAGTGGAGTTGGTGGCTGTGAGCAGGAGTCCTGCTCTTCTTGGTCCTGGGTTTGACTCTGTCACTTCCTGGCAGGGTGGCCCTGGCAGAGTGCATCACTGCTGTGGTGTCTTGTCCCTCCTGGGTGTATCAGGAATGAGGTAGACAGACTGCATTAATGAGTGCCAGACACTCGGCCCAGAGCTGGTAAGGAGCCGGGGCCGTCAGGCTGGTGGCAGCCATCACTGAGGGAGATGGCTCCAGCAGGGTCTCCTGTCCTTTGCTAGACTGTCACACAGTGGTGACTGCTCTGCTGTCTGTAGGGGTCCCCAGGTACTGGGAACAGCCGTCTCCCCTCTGCCCCTGCATTTAGCTGGATTCTGGCTTGGGAGGTGACCCACAGGCCATGCGAGCTCCTGGGGAACATGCACTCAAGCCCCCCAACTTGCATCTCAGCTTCTAGGGCAACCTCAGGGTATCAGTTTCTCCTTATTCTTATCTGACCGATGTGCGGGGCAGCATGAACTGAACAGGCCTGGCTTTACACACCCAGAGTAATATACAGTAATAATAATGACAAGAAATGGCTCCAGTCTCAGTGTTTGTGCAGATGCTCGTGTGCTGCACTACAGGCCCCGGGCTCCCTCTGTGTGCTTGTGGTTGTACGTGCTCACTTTGATCTGTGTTCCTGGAGGTCTGCTGTGTCCCCATTGGCGAGGACTGTGTCTTTATCTTTCTCTGGTCCTGGCACTTGGTCAGTCAGGGCTGGGTGATCGGGCTGGGTTAGGGCTGGGCGGAGGTAAATAGGGGGTGGACCTCCCACCACAGAAGACCTCCTCTCTTTCTTCCCATAGAAGGAGCCCTTGCAGTGTACCAGCGCCCATCCTCCCTCCTGCGAGGTCCCTCTGAGCCGTGCCCCTCCCTCTGCAGCCATGCACTGGAGGAAACTGGGAGCCAGCAACTTCTCCAGCTGCCCCAACGGCTCTGTCCCGTGGATATGGGATGTGTTTCACGAGTGTGCCCAGGATGGCTGGGATCAGGCTAGCGTGAGCCTGGGCCTGATCTCCATTCTCTGCTTTGCTGCATCCACCTTGCCGTGAGTCATGCCTGGGTGTCCCTCGAGGGCAGTTATGGGGGTGGGACAGTGGCTTGAGAGGAGCCTGGGTGGAGCCCCACCAGATCTCATGCTGGGCATTGCTGCAAGAATGGTTTGCTGAGTGTCCACTCTGGACCTGGTTCACCTCTGAGTGCTGGGTGTCTTTTTACCTCTTTTGGTCCTCAAAGCAAACCTTTTCTATTGTACGGAGAAGGGAACCGAAACCCAGGGAGGTTAAGTGATGTGCTGTACATTGCACAGTTGGTAAGAGGAGGCAAGGCGTGGGAGGGTGGGGCTGCATCTGACCCGGCCTCTGTCCTCAAAGCTTGGACGGTCTGGTGGTGGAGACCACAACACTCAATACAAAACGCTGATAATGGAGGGGCACAGAGACACTGCATAGCAGCACGGGGGTCAGGAGTGTCAACCCGCAGCACCTGTGTGTGGTGGCATGGGCCTATAATCCCTGTATTCTGAAGCAGGAGGATTGCAGGTTCAAGCCCAGCTTGGGAAATTTAGCAAGACTCTGGCCCAAAATAGAAAATTAAAAATGGTCTATGGATGTGGAGTGGCAGAGATGGTGACAGAGCTCTATGTAGTGTGTAGGATCTGGGTTCAATCACTAGGGGGGAGGGAGGGAGAGAAGTCGGGGGCTGAATGAGAATCTGAGTGCCAACGAAGAAGCGAGAGTCTCGGAGAGTGAGGCTGCTTAGTGTCACCAAGAGGAAGATCACTGGGCGCTGAGGAAGTTCTGGGGAGGAACAGTTTCCTGAAAGTGAAAGATGAAGGGGAGGTGTGTGGGCCGAGGAGGGAGCTGTAGGCATCTGTTGTTGAGCTTAGAGGAAGGGAAAGCAACTCCTAGTGGGCATAGCCTCAGACCTGGGCCCTTGCCTGGGCACATGTTATCAAGGAGGTCTTAACAGGTTTTGATAAGACTGGAACTTTTTTGTTTTTGAGACAGTCTCACTGTGCACCCCAGGCTGGCTTTGAACTCATGCAGTCCTCCTGCCTCAGCCTCCCAGGTGCTAGGCTTATAGGCGTGCACCACTATGCCCCGCAAGACTGGAAAGTTAGAGAGATCTGAGGGAGGATGGATGACTCTGGGGAACAAGGATGGGTCAGAAGGCGGAGAGAGTCAGGGCCAGGCAGGAGACAGAGGAGGAACCAGGCTGGAAGAACCAGAGTTAGGGCCCAGCTGTCCTGGTTTTAGGCTTGGAGGGTGGGTGGAAGGAGGTGCTGTTTAGTTTCTTTCTCTTTTTGGTGCTGGGTTTTTCTTTTCGTTGCTCAGAGTCTCACATACAAAGCAGGCTCTCTACCTCTGAGCTACACCCTCAGCCCACCTCCCCTCCCTTCCCGCCTCCCTACCTTTGCTCCTTCCCTCCTTTTTCTGTCTGAATCTTCATGGGTACCCCGACACAGGTGGTTAAAAGGAACCTTGTGGAGCTGGGGTGTAACTCAGTGGCAGAACTCTTGGCCAGCATTCAGGAGGCCCTGGGTTTGGTCTCTTAGTATTGCAAAGAAAGAAAAATAAACGGTAAATGGAGTGTGTATAATGGTCGAGCACAAGACCAGAAGCTTGGCCAGGAGAATCTGAGCTGTGTGACCCGTTCTCCTCTGTCCCCAGTGGGGAGGATCATGACATCCCCGAGGGGCGCTGGGAAGACTAAGGAGCCAGTACGCGCCAAGGCTCTGCACTGTACCTGACACCCAGTGGCCCCAGCAGCATTGGTTCATGCTGAACTATGGCCTCGAACCTCCACCTGGCCACAGGTCCAGAAAGACCTTTGGGAAAACATCCAGGGAACCAAAATACCGGAACTCTTTTTACTGAGTTACAGGTTCCCCACCCCACTTTCTCTGTTGCCCTCCGTGGTTTGGCCTATCTTGTCTCGTCATCAACTGATCCTAGAGATAGGGCAGGGTACGTGCTGTGGGATGCTGCACCACTCACACCCGGATCTCCACACTCCCTCATCTTACTCAGAAACTCAGAGGGGCTGGGGAAGTAGAGCGCTTGCCCAGCATGGGTAAGATGCTGGGGCCCTGGGTTCTGTCCCCAGCACTGAAGAAATGAAACAGAACAAAGGAATCAGGGAACCTATGAGGTGGATCTCAGGGCCTGACACCAACCTTCTGATCCCATATGGACCCTGAGTGCCCTCTGGTGCCCTAGGGCATGGTGGAGGAGAATTGAATGAGGCTCAGAATCTTCTGGCTATAGTCACCAGGCTGGAAGGGATTCCCATGGGGCAAAGAGCAAAGAAAGGTCGTGCAGACTCTGCCACTGAGAAGGATCCAGCCAAGCTGTTTTGAAGTTCATGGGAGACGTTTCCTTGTTGGCCCTCCGAGGGAAGGTGGCCTCACAGCCCGGAGCCCCTGAGCTCATGTCTAGTTCCTCTCCACAGCCAGTACATCAAGGCCTGCAAGATGGGCAACATGGACCAAGCCCTGTCAGTGTGGTTCCTCCTGGGCTGGATCGGTGGAGACTCCTGCAACCTCCTCGGTTCCTTCCTTGCAGACCAGCTGCCCCTGCAGGTGGGTGGCCCTGGTCAGGGTGCGGAAGAGGTGGCAGAGGCATCGGAAGCAGGCAACAGGAGGAGAGGCCCCGGCCTCAGAATCCTGACCCATCAGTCCATCTGCTTAGAGAGGGTCTGCTCCTGGTGTGCTGTGGGACATTGGGCAAGTCCCGGCACCTCTCTGAGCCTCAGATTCCCCATCTCCAATGTGAGCACCTTCAACCACTGGGGTTTTTTGCTTCTGAGGGGCTACAACCCGTTGGGTTGACAACTTAAGTTGTCAGAATACGGCCCCTTGAGGAGGAAATGACTTTTTTCCTTGGAAACCCATGTCATACTCCCGTGGCCAGGCGTAGCTGAGAATCCGTCAGAAAGGTACTGTTTTCCACAGTGGGACCGCGACGTCCTGACTGGTAGCCCCAGCCATGTGCTCCTAGGCACCTCTGGGCTCTGGGCACTGGGCCTTAGCCAAGGTGATCCATCCCTCCTCCCGGCTGAGGAAACAGGCTCAGAGGTAAACAGAGGCTGCAGCACTGGGCTGGGGCTCTTTTCTCCCGCAGACCTACACGGCTGTGTACTATGTCCTGGCCGACCTGGTGATGCTGACACTCTACTTCCACTACAAGTTCAAGAAGCGCCCCTCTCTGTGTGAGTGTGGCTGTTCTGGAGCAGGCCCCCCCACTGGCAGCCATGGAGGGGGAGGGCTAGATTTTGTGAGGAAGCAGGTTTCCCATTGCTGGGTGATGAACCAGGCCTTGGAAGGCGTTTTCTGAGAGCAGGAGTTAATGGGTCAAGATAGAGGACGGAAGGCCCTGAGTGTATCCAGCCCAGACCACAGGGAGCTTCCGCTCACACTGCTACCATTCAGTGAATGTGTTCAGCGCCTCCTCTGGGTCTGACCCTGGGCTTGGAGCTAGGCAGGGAGGACAAGTGCACAGTGGCTGCTGTCCTCCGAGCTTCAGGAGGGGCAGTAGAGAAGGTCAGTTCAAGGTTGAACAAGACACAGGGAGGCCTCAGGGAGGGAACTGTGGCTCATTGGCATTTCCTCTTCCAGACCCTCCTGTCTGTATTGTTTCACCTTTGCAGTGCTGGGAGAAGGATACTATTGACAGATTCATTCCACACATGAGGACTTAAAGCTCAGAGGGGTTAGGTCACTTGCCCAAGGTCACACAGCTGCTGGGGGGCATGACTGGAATGCCACTCCCAGTCTTTCTGGTGGGTCCAGATATGGAATCTTGGCTTCTCTTCTGCCTCATGTCCAGTGTCTGCCCCCATCAATTCTGTGCTCTTGTTCGTCTTGGGGACCGTGTGCATCACACCGCTGCTGAGCAGCACTGGCTCCGTGGCTGCCCCACAGAAAGTCTTCCAGGGGCGGGTGCTCCTGTCTGTGGAGCCAGGCAATAAGGTGAGGTGTGAGTTGGCTGGGAGCGGGTCAGTGGTGGGGACTGGCTCTCCCTGCAGGGGTCTCCCTATAGGTCTTGTGGGTGTTTGGTGAAAGATAGTCACCCTTTGGGTCCCCATGAGGCTCTCAGCACCCGCTTCTGTCCTTCCAGCCCTTCACAAAACAGGAGATCATCGGCTTTGTCGTTGGCTCGGTGTCCGCTGTGCTGTACCTGCTCTCTCGGCTGCCGCAGATCCGCACCAATGTGAGCTTGGAGCCCCTGCTTGGACAGGGTCCAGTGGAGGAGGAGCAGCCCGTAGCTCAGGCCTCTGGGTTCAGGAGTGGCAGGCAGGAGTCTTTGTCCACAAGGGCTGGCACCTCCCTCAGTACTGGTGTGGCAAGTTAATTTACCTCTCTGAGCCTCATTTTTTGCCCCTGGAAAATGGGACAGGAGATAGATCCTTGCCTCGGAGGGGCACATGAGAGCTGTGTGTGTCCCAGGACCCAGAGGTCAGATGA
>NDGN011483149.1:0-16991 GCA_002564285.1 Tympanoctomys barrerae
CTTCCCCTTGTTCTTGCCCCTTCCTGAAGCAGTTCTGGAGTCTTCTTTCCGGAGGGTATTCAGGGTTTTGAAACAAAAGACAAACAACAACAACCTCACAAAAGCTTCTTCCAGAAAGAGAAGGCTTATCAAAGCATCATTGGGTCATCTTCCACCTCACTGACTGCATCTTGAAAGTGATTGATTTTGAGTTGAATTTCTTTTTTTTTAAAGTGTTAGGGTGAAACCTTTCAAACTAATTTATATGTTGAAGCTGAAAATTATTCCTCCTTGATTTAACTCTTATTGCTTAAATTAAGCACTCTTTCCTGGGCACCCGTCTCCTCTGCCCTAATTAACTGTGTTTTATCTGTCAGCCCTGGAATGTTCCTCACGTCAGGAGCCCCTAGCTCTCACCCAGACTTGCTGCTGCGGAGGATCATGAGGCCTGGTTTGCTTCTGGCAGTGGAGCTCTGCGCCTGGCCTCTACTTCAGCCTGCTCCCCGTCCGAGGTGTGGGAGGCACCGATCTCTGGTGGCCTCTGCCCCGTCACCCAGCCTGCAGCGCTGAGGGACTACAAGGCTGGCCGTAGTCGGGATGCTCTGGCCACCGCAGCATCCTTTGTGCGTGACTCCAGCCCGAGCATCTTGCCAGGAGCAGGATGAAACACTGATGGGTGCTCCTGACCTACATAATGAAAGTACCTGGTCGGGATGCCTCCCTGGCTCTGCCTAGTTACACTGTCTTCTGAAATTTCTTCTGGAAGTTTTAGCATTTCTAACTCATAGGCATGGAGTTATCCCTTCTGGAAAGACTCCAGGAGTCACATGAGTGTGTATTAGGAGTCGCTAAGGCTTTCTACACAGGTTCCTAGTTCTCCTCTGTGTTCTCCTCCTGTTTTGGCTTTATCTGAATTTTTCATGCCCTGCTCCAGTCGCGTCCTTCTGAGGACCCAAATGCCAACACATCTGCCTACCTCTTGTGTGTACCACTGGCCCTGTCCCTCCTGTGGCATCTCCCGCAGGTGCTTTACTTCCTGTGGCTCACACAGTACTTCCTGCTTGAACTCAGGGTGGGGATGATGGGCAGAAGCGGAGCTGGGTGGAGACAGCGGTTCTTGACATGCAGGGCGGGAGTCTCTTTAGGATCCACAAAATCCACATGTGGAATTTCAGCTCTAACACCTGGCCAAGAAGACATCGTCGACACAGTGGTCCGGACACACTTCTACTAGTCAGAGCCCTGACACTGAATTTGCTGGGCTAAGAAATCACAGTTTTCTGTGAATTCTCCCCCTTTGGGTGTGCACGTTCTTTTGATAGAGAAGACAGACTCCATGACCTTTCCACTGAGCTACATCACAAAACCCATCTTTATTTTCTATCTTGAGATAGGATCTCCATAATTGACTAACTTGCTCAGGTTGGGCATGAATTTAGGAACTTCTTGCTTAGTCTCCATCTGCACTGGAAGCTCAGGCCTTTGTCGATGCACCCAGCTTTTCTCTAGCTTTACTCTTAAGCCCTGGTTTGACCCTTGAGTACGTGCTGCTCTTACCCAGAAGGTCAGAGTGGCCTGGCACGATGCCGAGGCAGCCTGCACTGTGCTTTGCAAAGCTGTGCTAGCCCTCAGGAGAGCTGTGCAGCTGCGGAAGTTGTGTGGCTTAGCAAGCTCTCTCTGCCCTACTCTCAGATACCTGAGACGGGCTGCCAAGCAGAGTCCTGTCACAGAGCAGCACCCGCGACTCCCTCCCGCAGGGCCTCAGGGACTGTTCATGCTCCACGCTCCTCCAGCAACAGGCCCGCCCACTAGCGGGTGATATGCCCAAGCAGGTTGGAGCCTCCTTCTGCTGCTCTTAGTACCAGCTGTGCTCGAGCCTCATCAGAGACAGCACTGAGAGAATGCGTGCTTGTGGGTGGCTTAGAGGACGGGAGGCCAGCACACCTTGCAGAAATGGGACGAGGGCAGCGGGCTGCAAAAGCGTGTGACCCATGAGCAACTTCCGAGACGAGCGACCTCCACTCTTGGGGATGCTGCGCAGGGCCAGCGCCTGAGCACACCTCCACTGGCACAGCAGAGCTGGGCTCTGTGCATCCATCGGCTCTGCCCTGGAGGACACTGACAAAGGAGCAGGAGGCAAAGCCCAGAGGACGCAGAGGAGAGAATGTTCCTGCCCTTTGTGGGATTAACACCTGCACCCACAGGGGCGTTGCATGGCAGAGCACAGCATCTGGCGAAGCTCACCGAGGACCTGCTCTTGTCTTAGAACTGCACTTTGATCTGCTTACTAACAAGGTGTGAATGTTAGGCTTCAAAAACACAGCAAATGGGTGATGCTGCATAGCTTTCGATACCTTTTGTCATGTCCCAATCAGCTTCTGGATCGGGTCTCTCACCACTCCCTCCCCAGGTCCCCAGGTTTTCAAAGGTGACTTGGAACCAAATATGGAGAAAGCACAGAGGACCAAGAGCGAGAGGTTTCGAGCCGAGTCCTGCAACGCCCTTACTTACTGGCTGCTGAAGGTATTTAATCACACTGCTCTAGTTTTGCAAACAACCGCATATGACGGAGAAGTAGGGTAAGCATTTCTCCTCCTTTATTCTAGGCCAGGAGGCGACAGGGCAGGCAGTGAGAGACCTTCCGGTGTGCAAAACTCAGCCACAACACCGCTCTGATCACAGGGCTTTCAGGAAAGTTCACAGAAGTCATTAGTTGGAATAATTATTTTACAAATAAATTACTCTTATATTCATCTACATATGCAAGCACATAGCAATTTTTAAATTCAATATGTGTTAATAAAATCAAGACAAAATGCGTTTTTTGCCTGTACCCTTCCACCAAGAATGGAGCGCGGTGCCTCGCTGAGGTTCGTGGACTCAGGTTCCGTCAGATGACTCCACGGAAGCCATTTATCCCAGACATTAGCTTCGTCAACTCGTTTCCTCCCCTCCTGCTCCTTTCTCTGCACATACCATTTCCCAAACTTCTCTTCCAATCCATTGCAAATCACCCACACGCCCCCTTTCGCCGCCGTAGCTGAGGCCCCAGCTGCGCCCGCCCCAAGTCCCTCTGTGCTGTGAGCGCTTAGTCGTGGGCGAGGGGACAACAAGCCATCGCAGCACTGAAGGCAGAAATTGATTTTAAACGTAGAAGGAGAGACGTAAGGACACAGTTTTCAAAACAGTTGGTTTCCTTCCGTGATGCCAGAATCAGAGCTTTTCCGGTTTCCTTGTGGATCTCTCTGGCACGCACCAAATCCTAGCACCTGCCCGGGCGCAGGGAGAACACCCCCTGGAGCTCAGACTCCTCCGCGGCTTGGCCCAGCCCACGCAGCTCCGGGGGCCTCCCGGCTCTGGGTCCTCAGCCCTCTGCCGCTCCACGAGGCGCTGCAGGACAAGCCCAGCCCTCCCAAGCGGGGGAGTGATCAAGGCGGTCAGCGTCAGACAGCCGGTCCCCGCCACGGTGCAGGAGCCTCGGCTGGAGCGCGGCCCGGAGGAGGCGAGCCGACTCCCTGGGGGGCCTGCGCTGAGCGTGCCTTGCAGGGGTTCTCCTCCGCTCCCGTCGTGGGTTGGGGACAGGTGCCAGGGAGACAAGATGCAGGAAGGACTTGGCAAGGTGCGGGTGCCGCCGGCGTCCTCCGGGGTCCCTAAGGCGGTGCAGTTACATTCCTGCGTTCGGGGCGGGAGCCCGCTAAGGCTGTGCTCAGATCCAACGTGGACGTGACCAGACGCCCGGGGCTTTGCAGATCGCCCTGCTTCCGCATGCAGCACGCCAGGTCCGCTATGTGGTGGTGGCATCTAGGCCAAGCTGAGTGTGGGGTGCTGAGCCGGCTTGGGCGGGAGGGCTCTGGGAGGGGGGGGAGTCACTGGAGCGGTGGCCGGTGGGGAAGGGAAGCCAGGGAGGGAGAGAGGATACGTTAGACACAGCTCAGCGAATTCCGGTCACGGCGCTGCCGGTTCCGGAGCACGGCCCACGAGGCCCTGCGCTGGGAGTCTTACCCCTCCTTCTGCACTCATCAAATAACTTGACATAATCTTCCCAGGGCGGACCAAAGCTTTGGAGACTAGGACTGTGCTCGCGGACCGCAGGAGCGGCGGTGTCGCTCGGGCCTGATGGAGCACCCTCACAAGGGCAGTGTCTTCCTGGGCCAAGGCCGCAGTGTAAGCGCCCCGCGGGACCGCTGTGCATCTTCTACCTTCCTTCAGTAAGGCTGACAAGCCACCTAGCTATTCTTTAATGTAATCGAAACTGGAAAATGCGTAAGCTAAAGGGAAAAGAAAATTACTTATTTATACTAACAGGCACAATGCCTCTAATTCCACGCACACTCCTTAGACTTTTCTGTGGCCTCGATTTGCCTAACGCTGTGTGTTAATCTCTACTCTCTCCTTTCTAAAGAAGCCCAGTGGAAGCCTGTGTACCGCAGCTGACGATCACACATCACATTTCCGGTTTCGTGGTATAACCACAAGCAAGAGCAGTCCTTCCAGGGCTGGCTGCGATCCTGGGCGCCAGGAGGCCTCAGTGCTGCGCTCTGCTGCTTCCTCCATGATGGGCTCGGCTTAGTCCATTCGCTGGTCCACTCCCGCTGCGCGCTGACACCTGAGCCTATGATCCTGTGGGCTTCCTCAGGCAGAAGCCAATAACGATAAGAGCTGTGGACACAGAGCGGACCCCCGTCCTGTCGCCCATGATGCCTGCCCGGCACACGCTGACCCCTTCAAGGATCTCAGAGTCGCTGTGTTTGGTGATGAAGAAGTGGGCTACTGTCACTTAGCTCTCATCCCAGGAAGTGATCTCCCAGATCCCATCACTGAGATGTGTATAGGCATGTAATTGCTTCATACCTTAGGGTACAATAACAGAAAGACAACCCATGAGGCCCGGAGCAGCCAGGTCATCCACAAGGCCCTCGCAAGTCCACAACGGACAAGGGAGAAACATTAGCTCCATCAGAGCAGATGGCAGGAAGAGAGAAAGGGAAAGAACCACCTGACACAGAGAAGCTGCCTCAGCACCAGAGGAGGCTGCGAACCAAATCCACCTTCCCGGGGAGACCACGGCTCTGGCAGTGGACCCAGCCACCTGTAGGCCAGGAGTAGCTGCGATGCCTAATTACGAGTGCTAAAAGCATGCAGCTTTTCTCCGCTGGGGTCCTTGAGAAAGCAATGGACTAGTGATGCATGTGTGTACTGGTCATGTGGTACCAGTGATGCATGTGTGTACTGGTCATGTGGTACTGGACCTGAGAGTGGGCAGAGGTCATGCAGAGCAGGCAGGATGGGGGTGACATGTCACCCTGCAGTTTAAAGGACTTGGCCATGCAGCGCTGTGAGTCCCGGGGCTCTCCACACAGTGTCAGGAGCCGGCATGAAGACTCACATGCTGTCTCTCGCCCGGGGCTTCTTCATAAATTCTCTGCACTCTTACACACATGCTAGATCATCAGTCATCGCTATTTAATTGTGTGAACAAGTCATGCTGATTTTAGTTATTGGTACAAAATGCTGGATTTGGAATCTGAGCTGAAGAGTGGTAAATTCTCCTCTTGGCTTGGCTTTGCCCTGACACTTCTCAGCATTTGTCACTTCAGCAGTGCTAGGAATGAATCAGCAGCCAGGCCTAGGTCCTCAGGGCAGAGAAGGACGGCAGCCCACTTTCTCCCTGCAGGGCTTGCAGGCCCAGAGCCCAGCCAGATGAGGAGCTGGATGCTGCAGCACCAGGCTCCAGGGAGCTCCCGAAAGCAATGTCCTGTGCAAGCACCGATCTCTCCGTCCTGGCCAAAAAAGTTATTGCTCCAAAAATCTTTCTGATTATAATAATTTTCTAGTCTTTATTTAAATCTAAAGAACCCAAAAGGAGATTCTACAACTTCTAACTCCCCCCCCCCTTGTTTTCTATGAAGTAAAAATCAGGAAAAGGAAGATGAAACACTTTTTAAAATTCAAAATCTTGGTTCAACCATGGCTATTCATGCGCATGCAAACTTGAGGAGACTAAATTGTGTAGTGTAGAGTAAAACACGGCTTAGCTGGTATTTTAAAATAAAGGGCAGGCTTCCGAGATACAACTGCAGCTGTTCGGTGCTGGGATATCTGAAGAATCAGTGGCTGAAAAAACTACTGGGCGTGAAGACTGAGATCATGCGAGCAACATGTTTTAAGGAGAATGGAGACCATGAAGATCAGATTCCAGGTTAACTGGATGGGGGAGTCAAGCTCCAAAGATAATGAACAGAAGCTGCTGTTCTCCAAGGTAGAGAAATGCATAATACAGATCTTTGCGAATAGGAGGAAATTATGAGCTGATGCTGCCCGCGATGACGGAGATGAGGAGGGTGATGCCGTCACTCCTGGTCCTGCAGGGCTCCTTCCCCATAAGCTGCAGCCCCACCCACTTTATTCTGAGGTCAGTTCTTCCTTGCTCAGTCGCCTCAGCTCGACTTGAACTTGTGACCCTGCAGATCCAGCCTTCTGGGCAGTTGGGACGATAGTCCTGTTCCACCATGCCAGCTGTAGGATTATTATTGAACCTCTATAAAGAGCTTTGTAGAGCAGGCAAAATTGGAAGCACTAAACACTGAAATTGGTTTGTTGCGTAGTGTGTAAATAAGCCTCAAAGACAGGAAACACAGAAAGTGGGGAGATTAAGCTGACAGCCGGGAGACTATATGTCTATGTAGGTCACCAACTGAGAGGAGGGAGACAGAAAGCATTTCAAGGGAGAGAAATGAGCACTGACTCACCCAGGTGACAGTCCATGAATGTCTGCTTCATGTGCAGGTTGTTCCAGAGAGCGAGAAGTTCAACAGTCACAGATTGCCCGCGATGATGGTTGTAGGAGAATGTCATTTCACAGGAGGCATGACCTGGAGAGGTTAGGTTTTTTTTTTTTTTGTATTTTAGGGAAGGGTCTACAGGGTGTTCAGGTTGCACTACTAGATCAGACACATAGTGATCTGTCTGTGTACCACCTCCCAAGAGCTGGGATTACAGGTATGTGCCACCATGCCCAGTCACAATTGCCATCTCAGTGTGCCCTGGGGGCAGGGCCAGCATGGCAGGCCTGGGGATTGAACTTTTAATTTTTCTCCTTTGCTATGTGTGTCTCTTTTTGTAATATGTCTAATAAAACATTTTGATTATATTATTCAACTAAAGGCTATTTATTTATTTGGTCTTTTTGAGATAGGATCTCACTATGCAGTTCAGGCTGGCCGTGAGCTCACTTTGTAGCACAAGCTGGTGTCGAACTTGCAACGATCCTCTTGCCTCAGCCTCCCAAGTACTAGGATTACAGGTGTGCATCAACACGCCTGGCTTCAATAAACTATGATTACGAGAATAAAATCTGATTTATGTGATCCAGAGTATATGAAAATTTTATTTGTTGCTCCTGGCATCAATATTTTCTTTATAAACAAGATTCCTGGAAGCACTGCGAGGGCTCTTGCACAGGGCTGTCTGATTCCCTGGACGACTGCACAGCAAGGCTTCCCCAGGTCAACTCCATGACCGGCTTTCCCAGGAAGAGCTGCCTGGAGACGACGCGGCGCTGCTGAAGGGTGAGTCCTTTGTGCAGCTCAGAAGTTTTCTCAAGGGCGGGCTATGAATGAGCAAGAGCCAGACGGTCCAAGGCAGGACAGAGGGCCGCCGCGCAGCTCCGGGGCTGAGAGCCTGGGGGCGGCCTGGCTGAGCTCCTCCTCCTCAGCCCTGACTGCAATGCTGCAGCTGCTCCTGCAGCTCCACGCCCCCACTCGTGAAGTGTCCTGTGGTACGGTCACCCACTTTAGGTGGCTTGTTCACCTGTGGGCTATACACCGGTAATCCGTGTGTGACGACTACTGAACACCGTCCGGCTGACAGCCAAGCAAATTAGTTAGGTGCGGTGATTGCCTCACCTCACCTCCAGGGGAAGCCAGGAGTAGGCTTGTTATCCCCTCTGGAGCGGCCTCAGCGAGGCCGAGTATGAAGCAGGAAATGCTTTCCATGTAGACAGAGGCAAATAAGCCGTGGCCTAGCTACAATTTGCACAGAACGCACTCTGCCCTGGAGGCACCGATGTGCTAGGTAGAAACCTGCTCCTGTTACCTGCAGGACCGGCGCACCTTGCCTGATCTCAGACTTGTGTTCTACCAAAAAGGCTTGGATGAGTAGGTACACCCAGTACACCCAGTGTCCTAGGATACTTTTGAGTCAGCATGCACTTTTCTGTAAAGAGTATTCCTTAAAAATATATATACATGGAATGTGGTACAGGGTCTCCCTACACAGGGTGGACTCATACTGATCCTGCTGTTTCAGCCCCCAGCCCCGGGATAACAGGCATGCCCCACCATGCCCACATTCAGTCTCCTCTCAGTGCCCGGGGGTGGGCCTGGCACAGCATGCTGTGCTGGGGATCGAACCCCTGTCCCTGCACTCACCTAAGCTGGTGCTTAGACCACTCAACTATCTTGCCAGCCCACAATTATATCGATAACAATGCAGTTCTTATCTTTTCTTTTTCTGATTTATTTGAACATATATTAGCCAGTTTTTTATTTCTTTAAAATATGGTGTTCTCTGAAAAGATCAAACCCTGTATCTAATTTGCCATTGAAGGGGAAACGTCTAGAAGCAGTGTTCTGGGAGAATTTGAATTCAACATGCAACTGTGGAGTTGGACGTGGGTTTATTTAATGCTGTAACAGAACAGGTTGCTGTGCCTCAAGTGGGGGTTTCAAGATAGAGATCAGGGTATAGCTGCAGGTCAGAGCTGGTTCCAATAAGGTTAAAGTGATGGAAAATCTTTGACAATACTCACGGGGCTGTGGCTCTGAAGAGAGCTTTGGAGTGTGTCCGTGAGCAAGCTGTCTTTTCTGTTGCTCCAGTCATCTGTCAGTGGAAGAAGCGCAGTCGAGCAAGCCCAGCAGAACTTCCCTAGTGCAGTATTCGCCACCTTTGGAAGCAACAGCTAGGAAGGGGGAAGGAGTGTGAATCTTGATGAGACACGTTGCGTCTGGAGGCAGGGACACTGCTGCGCAGATGGTCCTCCCGGCCACGGACTGCCGCCATGGGAAAGCTCCCAGCGGTCTCCCCGTTTCCTCCCTGTGTGTCTGTCACCTGCAGATGTACCTGCAGCGACCTTCCACTAACCTGCTGGTCCTTTCTTAGCCCACTGAAGTGACTTGCCATGCTTAAGAGTCAGAGCCCCCCAAGTCTCGACACAGGCGGGAAGCCGTGCCTCACCACGTGGCCTGATCAGGGCCTGAGGCTCGAGCCTGCTAACGCCACGGGGTTAGAGTTTTACCGAGTGAGCTGTGTGGCACCAACTTGCAGGACACAGCCAGCATGGCTGGCATTGTGAGGTGGCGTCCTCAGCGTGCAGCTGGTCTCTGAAGGCCCCTCACCCGATATTCCCGGGTTGTAGTTTCAGCTTGTAAGGTTGGGGTGGGGGACGGGTGTAAGGATTGAGGCCCCAGAACGCTGGTTCAAACTTCACTTGTGTCTATGGCTCAGCTAAGAAGTGTGGATGACTTGGATCAGAGACTTGCTGCCCAGCTGAGGGATGAAGCCACTGGCCAAGCACACCTCACGTAGTTCTGGGTCAACTGGAGTCCTCCACAGCAGGAGAAAATGCATGTGGATGCTGCTCATGACATGGCTGAATCTATTCTGCTTGGGTACCGCTCAGCATTAGTACTGAGGGCACTGGCTCATACTCACAGGTAACAGTGAATGCCTGTCAGAGTTCTGAGTGCTCTGCATGACGTGTATTGATGTCCTTACACTCACGAGAGTACCATAAAGCACACTCTGCTATCATCATCTGAGAAATGAAGCCAGGAGACAGGCGTGGACAACCTGCCCCTGATGGCCCACGAGAAAAGAAGCCCTCCTGAGACCCGTGCTGCACTGCAGACTCAGAGTCGAGGACTTGGACCCCCAGTTCTGCTCCATGGGTGGACCGCCTGCTGGGTCTGCATCTGGGGCGAGGTGGCTTTGTCCTCCTCGCAGCCCCAGCGCCTAGCTTCTGAGCTGGGCAGATCCTGGGAAGACCCTGGATGCCCTGGTGTGGATGAAGGGGCAGTGACCACTGCAGCGTGCGGTCAAGCGCTTCTGACCAATTCAGTTAAAGCTGCTGTCCTCACTGCTAGCCCCTGGGAAGGGCTGCGCATGCCTGGTGTGCTATGAACGTTCTCTAACAGTGCTGCTTTACTGGCCTAATAAATTCATGCCATACAAAGTTCGAGGCCGTATGCACAGTCAACGAGAGGGAGCACTGTGCTTGCTTATGTTCCGGGTACTGCCCGCTGGGACCACCCAGTGGGGACACGGCTGTGTCACGCCTCAGTGTGCATTGCTGTGGAAGGAGACGGCATGGGCTAGGTAGTACGAGAGCCTCCTGATGATGCAAACCTCAGTTAGTGACAACTTGAAGGCCTCTGACTGGCCATCTCTGCCATGAGCCAAAAACAGCCATTTCCGGCAACTTTCCCTTTCAGCACCGCTAGGAATGTTTTTCCGTGTCGTGTGGTGGCCCACGCGGAGGGAAGCAGAAGCAGAAAGGCTCTAGGCCCTAACACGCATCGCATCTCTGTTCCCACTTGAGGAGGAAAGCCAACAGGTGGACGTCGCCACCTCAGACCAGCCTCAGTCAGGTGTGTTCCCCTGTGCTTCCAGCCATGGCAGGCCGAGGCAGGAGCACCACAGCTTCATGCCTAGCACGGGCAAGCTAGAATCTTAGTCAAGCTCTGTTGTAGAATAAACAGAGCTTTAGGAAGGGCTGGGGCTGTGGACCAAGGCCCCCAGCTCAGGGCCCAGGACGGCAACGAATGAAGAAAACAAGCAAACCCGAAACTGCAGAAGCAGAAGCATGTCTATCCAGCACCTAAACCAGAATACAGGGGACACTAGAAACAGCAAAAGGGCAGTGACACAAGCTAGGGTGAGCTCGAGCTGCAGAGATGACTTATCCTGACTCCACACCCTGGAGCGTGGGACCTCTGTTCTCCTGCCATCCACAGACGGGGCAGGGAGGAGCATGCCACTCTTGCATCACATGGCGCTTGCACCAGCTGCCAAGAAAGAGAGAGAAGCCACTGTCCCTGGGTCCCACACAGACCAGGATGCTGAGAACCAGCACTTGGTGGCTCTGTGCCTGCCCCTGTCTCAGCGCAGGGCTGACAGCTGCAGCAAAGCTCCATATCCCTGCCCATAGCATGGACAGTGCCCCTGTGCCCCCTGTTACCCCGTGCCATATGCCCCCTGTGCTCCCTGTTTCACTGAGTAGCCTAGAGAGCAAGAGAGGGGCTGAGGGAGACACTGTCAACCAGGCTGACCTCTGTGCTGTCCTGCTCATTCCGTCCTCCATGCCATGTTTCTCGGGGGCACTATAGCTTGCCCCATGAGTGAGCATCCCATAGGTCAAGTCTCCACATGTACACACTCCGTTAGGTGGCCTTAGAGTGACCAAAGAGCACAGCAAGGGGTGCAAGAGCTCAGGCCAAATGCTTGGCTCAAACAGCTCGCGTGGATGCACTGGCCAGTGCTGTGCACAGAGGGAGGCAAGGGCCAGGAGAAAGCAGGCTGTCCATGAGCAGTGGTAAGGCGGAGTTAGGGGGAGAAGGCAGTCCTGGGCTTGCTGCGTCCAAGCGGCCTCGAACAGCACTAAGGCCTGTCCATGAGTCACCAGGCAGAAGAAAGGCTTTGGGGCCTCTTCTCATATGCAGAGGACAGATGTCTGAGGATATGGACCTTTACCCCGATGTGAGGTCACACAATGGTGGAGAGGGCTCCTGGCTTACGGACCGACATCCTGGGTTTGACCTCAGTCACTTTCCCCATGCAGAGATAAGATAACACCCGCAGGTGCTAGAGCATCTCATGGTGCCCTAAATTACAGTGATAATGATTTATGTTTCAGTTAAAATAGATTTACTTGAAACTTAATTAAAGTGAAGGAAAAAGAGGCGGTATAGTGAGCATAGAATCTAAAACATCAATAATGACTCCTGAGGGAATAACAGTGGGTGGCGAGGACGGAGGACTCCATCAGGTTCCTGAAGGAGACGGGGGAGGAGACGGCATGGAGGTCCTCCTCAGACAAGCAGAGCAGCAAGGACCTGCGAGAGGAAAGGCGCCTGAGAAGCCAGGCGGGGTCAGCACTCGGACAGCGAGGTGAGGGCAGCAGGGCGGCAGGTCAGGAGCAACAGCGGCGTCTGCGCGTGCCCTGGGGCCAGGAGTGAGTGTGCCCACAACAGCGGGAAACACTCTGGGGAAATACCATGCACATGTGTGTGAACACACCCACACACACTTCCTCACACACACACACACATACACACACACACACACAATGTGTGATTGAAAAATAAGGCAAAAGTGCAAATTTCACATGTTGCATGAAAGTAAAGGCACCTTGCTGTGACTCCCTGCAGGACCCTCCCTGGCTCTGCTACCCCCCACCGGTTGTCCTCCCTGCTGTCTGCAGCAGCAAGGGTCTGCAGCTCCCAGTCCTAGCTGCCTGCACATCCGGAATCAACTCCACATGTTCCCTTTTCCTCGTCACTTTGGCTCGGAGGAGCCAGACCCAGTGAGGCAGGTGGATGAGGGCACAGCGTCAGGTCCTCAGGAGACACCGTTCCCTGGATGGTGCGGGGTGCAGCATTCACCGCGTGGCCATGCTGCCAGTCACTGATGACAGAGGACCCCAGAGCTTCTCCAGGACGCAGGGAGGACCATGCGACGCTCGTGTGGGAAGCAGTAGGGTGTGTTCTGGGGATCAGCGACAGCATGCCTTTCGTGACAACAACTTGCTTGAAATTTAAATACTGACACAGTGTCATCACTTCTTACACATTTATTCTTATACTCATATTCCAGCATAACAGAGAAAATTATGATCAAAGTACAATTTCACTTTCAACCGAAGGACAATGTGGTGGAAGGCCCATCAGTAGCCATCTGTGACAATCTATATGGTAATCAATAACTTGAATGCAGAAAGGGGATGCTGAAAGGTGTCTGCACAGACTGTGACCACATGTGTTTGACAAAAATACTTTCATGTTTCTTAATTGATGGATGAAAAGAAAGAGCTGTGCACAGAACTGACGTGGCTGTGATAGAGGGAACCTGGGACTCAGCCACAGGAAAGAGCGGGAGGTGAGGGGCAGCAGGGTCAGTTTGGATCTTGCTCATAAAGGCCACAAATACTGGGCAGCGCTTCTGGATCTCAGTAAAATAAAAGGCATAACTGAAAGTCACTTGAGGATATGCAGATTTTAATCATCTGTGGAAATAATTTAGCTGCCTGAAAAGACACGCAATCAAGACCCCTACCCCATGTTTTCTGGGAAATATCTGTCTTTTTTTTTCTGGGGTGGTGGGGATTGAACTCCAGACCTTGTGCTTGCCAGGCATTCAGTTATGCCACTGAACTATATGCCTAGCCTCCTATGGCAAATATAACCTAAGTGAGGTGGCTCCTGGCTGCCACCAGCGGTGCTTGCCATTGTTACCTGTCTGGAGGACAAGACAGTGCCCAACCCAGAGACACCTAGGAAGAGGCGTCTCACCCAGGAACGGCTGCAGCACAGACCCCTCAGGGGCTCTGCACTGGGAACCCAAACCTCTTGCCAGCGCGGGTGCCTGGGCACGTAGCTGGCAGCGCCTGCGGAGCCTCTGTTGGTCTGAGGACTGGCAGCGTGCTGCGCTGCGCTGTGTGGCGAGCCCAGCTCCCGGGTGCGCTTCACTCGGGGTGCAGAGGTCACTTCAGAGGACGAGCCTGTCCCTTCCGCCTCGCTCCCTGTTCGAAGTCTTCGCTCGTTTTTCTAGACTTGCTCTCAGTTGCTCGATTCCGCTCTACTTAGCTCCGTGAAGGCAGCCCTTTCCTTCCTAGTCGGAAGTGTTTCTAACTGCGGGGACAGCTGGGGAGGGGCCGCTTGGGGAACTCCTCACGTGGCGGCTTGCGCCACCAAGCTCCAACCGCACAGGAGCAGTGGTGGCGGGACTGCAGCAGGGTGACCCAGCAGTGTGTCGCAGGAGGAAGAGGCGAGAAGGCGCCCCAAACCGAGGCTCAAGAAGGCTCCCCGAGGATGTGCGCAGCAAGGTGATAGAATAAAAGGAGCAATTGCGGCCACCAAGCACCGTGCCCGGGCAGCCCTGGCGCGCCTGAGAGACGCCGAACCCGCCTGCTGGGACCGCAGCGCAGGGAACCTCGCAGGCGCGCGTGAGGCGTCCTCAGAGCGGGCTCCTGCCCCCGACACTGGAAATAGGAGGCGAGGGAGGAAAGCCGTGCAATTTGGTTGTCTGTGTATTTATAGTTGAACATTCAATTAAATAAAACTGGCTGCACTTTTCTATTTTAAAATGTTAAATAAGGAAATTCTACGTTTTATCTTTAAAGAACCGTTTCCGTATTGTTCTCAGGACAGTTAACATCTCTGAAGAGGACCGTTTATTTCTGACTTTTGTCACGGCGTCTGAGGCAGGACAGTGAGAGTTTCTATTTCTCCCTCCACTTTGTGAATTTTCATCGCAAGCATCCCGGGCACTGGGGGAAAGTGCCAGGGCTAAGTAGCTCCTGCTCCGCTCCGTGGACCGGCGAGATAGCTCAGCCATCTAAAGCGCCTGCATGGAGGAGCCGCTCTTGTAAGTAAGGACCAGAGGAGGGGTTGGAGGGAGGGGAGGGGGACAGGGAAGAAAGATTAATTGAGACGGACCATACACAGCTACAAATCCCTAGGACGCTGCAGTCAGTATGTAGATCTGTGCTGCACCTATAAACTTAATTAAACATGTGCTTATCACAGGGGTACACTGAGATTTGAACGACTGATCACAGTTAATCACCTAATTGCTGTTAAAAATAAGACATTATTAAAATATAGCAGGGTCAAATGAGTGCTAGTTCCGTTGCACCACCAAGGAAAACGAGTGAAATACACTTTGTAGTTAGCAATGATTGTCTTAGTAATTGCCCGAGGCCTGGGCAGAGGCTCCAGAGGGCTTGGCTCCAGGCCGCACCCCACCCCTGGGTGTGGAGAACGCTCACAGACCTTCCCCGGCTTAAGTCCTCCCATGTGCAGATGTCTAGGGGGCTGAGTCCCCTCCCCGGGCAGTGCTGTTCTCCAGGGCAGGAAATGAAATGAGTCTGTGTGCCTTTCATGGTCTCGGGCCAGCGACGTGTCCCTCAGTGTGGCCTGAGCTCTCCTGGCCGTGGTGGGGGCTCTAATGGGTTCCTCTCCACCTGGCCCCCGGCAGGAGCCCAGCCAAGGACACCTTTCTGCCCCCAGGCATATGCTCTGCTATGTCTCTATTGCTATGGAAGCCAAACTCTGCCGTGCTTCATAAATTTTTGGATGAACTTGCAGAATGTGAATTCAAAAATTAATGAGCATGGATTAACACTCTCCCCGGGCAGTCTTTGTTTATGTGCTTAACACTTTAGCCTTGTGACCCATGCCGATCGTGTTCATTGCGTTATTGCAAACCCATGATCCAGACAGGTGCGGTGCACTTGGAGAAGCTCAGCAATAAATAACCCTGCTGTCCTCGAAGTCTCATCCCACAGAGCAAGAGGCATGAACCGCCGGGACAGGGCTAAGCAGAATCCTCTCAGGTAGAAGGAAGTCCACACAGATTTCACCATCTCATCAGACCAAAAAGTAGACTGAACACGGCTACAGAAAACACACCCTCAGGGTTTTAGTGCCTGGGAAGCAGGGAGGTGGAGGAACACATGGAAAGGAACAAGAGACGAAGGGAGGGGTTGGTGTCCCAGGAGGGGAAAGGATAAGAAAGGACTGGAGGTGACTTACGGCCACACCCCAGCTGCCCATGAGGAATGTGATCATTATGTGCTGCAAAGGTGGGCAATAATAAAAGTAAAAGCAATGCAACAAAACAAAATTAGAGAGAGTGCAGAAAATCTAGGATGTGAAAATGAATAGCCCCTTCTGCTCCTCCCGTTGGCATCTAGGGACTGGGGAAAGGATGAAGAAAACACAACTACAAGCGCTTAACTATTTCCAAAGGGAGATCTGGAGAAGGGCTCCCATATCGACTGTCTGACGGCAAGCTGCAGGGAAACTCCATGCCACACCCCTGGGGACTGGCCTAAGGCACAGCGGGAGCTATGCCTGGGAGAAAGAGCCCCGTCCCAGCTGAGGAAGTCACCCAAGCTGGCAGTTTCACCTGGGAACTGTCACGGTACAGAGTTTACCTGAGTTCTGACAGGACCATTTCTCAGGCTCCCTTGAAATCCATGTGTGCCCCGCCTGGTGACACCAGGGACACCGAGTAGGACGAGCAGTCCTGGTCACAGAGGGGCCTTGGGTAATGGTTTACATGAGCATCCTTTGCCGTGTCCAGTTCCACAGCTGTAACACAGCCCAGACGTGGGAGAAAACACGTTCGTCCAAGATGGGCTCAGCTGGAGCTTACAGCCCTGGAGACCGACCAGCGCCTTGACGCCAACTGCCCAGACTGCTAAACAGGCTTTGTTCCCACTCGGAAAGAGAAGGAACATGCTGAAACATCACAAATGGAGCACAGGAGCACTTTCGTTTGTTATGAATCCCATTTGTTGACTCTCGAAACTATTTCCCATGCAGCTAGGGTTCCTCAGACAGCCTGCGTCCCAGCCCAGGGCTTTAGGAGATGCACACACTTCAGCTTCCAGCAGACTAGCCTGCAGGTCTGTGTGAACATTCATAGCGCAGGTCCACTTTGGTTTTAGTTTACTGCACAGTGACATAAATGAATCTGGAACTGGCCATTGGCACATGGTGGGCCTGTCTCCTAACATCACTTGCTGGAGAGTGTAGAGATATAGATTTGAGACAAAAGCCTGATGTCCCAAGAGAGCAGGGAACACTGGACTGAGCCCGAGGAGGGTTGCTGTCTGTTTGCAAATTCCCGGCAAGCTGGGATGCAAGGCAGCAGATAACAGCTTCTCCGCAGGCGCCCTGTCCTTTGATCCCTTGCTTGGGATGTTATTGGCTAGCATTTGTGTGAACCTA
>NDGN011483150.1:0-18442 GCA_002564285.1 Tympanoctomys barrerae
GTCCGTGTCTGTGAGGCCCACGTCCGTGTCTGTGAGGCCCAAGTCCATGTCTGTGAGGTCCATGTCCGTGTCTGTGAGGCCCACATCAGTCTCTGTCTTTGAGGTTCATGCCTGTCTCTGAGGCCTGTGTCTCTCTGAGCCCCATCTCCCTGTTCTTCAGGTGCTGTGGTCATTGCCTTCGTGGTCTGCTGGCTGCCCTACCATGTGCGCCGCCTCATGTTCTGCTACATCTCAGATGAGCAGTGGACCCCGTGAGTACTTGGTCCCCGGGCAGGGGCCCCAGGACAGGCGGGTGGAGGCTGGCAGGGTGACGGGGACGCCTGGACCAGTGTACTGAGCCTGGAGTCTGTAGGTGTGGCACAGTGCAAGGCCAGGGAGAGCCAAGTGGGGCAAACACAGCAGATCTGAGCGCCAGGTCATTGCGCTGGGCCTTGGGGCCTCCTCACACATGTCAGTCTCAGGGTCATGGCTACCCCCAGCGGGACTCCAGGATGCAGCAGAGCCACCCAGGAAAACCAAAAGAAAGGGGATAGCACACAGGGAAGAGGCGGGTGAGGTGGGAGATAGCTGTGCAGACATTGGGGTTCTGCGAGATGGGCTGCAGGAGTGGCGGAGGCAAGCAGAGCAGAGGAACCCCCCCCAAGAGGTCCAGTCCAAGCAGGCAGGAGGGCCGAGGTGCACCCTGAGATTCATGGTCAAATGTCCCCATGGGGAAGATTCCCCAGAGGTTGTCTTGGTGTTCTGAGATATCATGCTGCCTCACCAGGCCATCTCTCCAAGGCCTTGGCACGGGCCCCTGAGCCTTGGGACCACGGGGTCTGACCGCCTCTCTCCCCTAGGTTCCTCTACGACTTCTACCACTACTTCTACATGCTGACCAACACACTCTTCTACGTCAGCTCCACCATCAACCCCATCCTGTACAACCTCGTCTCTGCCAACTTCCGCCAGATCTTCCTGTCCACCCTGGCCTGCCTCTGTCCTGCATGGCGACGCAGGAGGAAGAGGCCGGCGTTTTCCCGGAAGACCAACAGTGTGTCCAGCAACCACGGCTTCTCCATCAGTGCCACCCGGGAGACGCTGTACTAGGACCCACAACAAGGCCACAGATGTACCACTAGGGCAGCAGCTCCATCCAGACCCTCGATGAGGCTGCCAGCCGATGCCTCCCAGGCCTGGCCCTCATCTCAGCTAGAGGCCCTTTCTTTTTCCTCGGCCCAGCCCCTCCTCTTCCTTCACCCCTCCTCCTCCTCCTCTAAAGCCCAGAACTCAGAGCCTGTTCCTTCCTAGATCCCAGACAGCCTTGGACAAGGGGAATTTGCACTCAGTGAACAGCAGCTTTCTTTGTTCCCAGATGAATAGATGTTTAGAGAGAAAGAGAAAAGGAAAGGCATTCACTGGGCTGGGCCTGGGCAGCCCGGCTGCAGGCCCCTCAGTGGCCCCTTTTTGCTGTCCTGCTTCCCCAGCTCCAACCGTGGAGGCGGGGGCTGCAGGCTGCACCCACCTCCTGCCTCTGGCTCAACTCAGGAGAGCACAGCCCCAGGCTTGGGCACTGTGGCTCTGGGCCTCACACCAAACGCTTGCCCGTGGGCATCCAAGGATCACTAGAGATCCAAGGATCCCATGCTGAGAGTGAGAGCACCCCTCCCCGTCCCCTCTTGCTAGGGTGTCTGTGGCCCACAGAGGGGACCTAAGCTCTGATCTGTGCAGAAAGGACAGAAGTGGCTGACCCGTGAGAGCCAGACCTGCACTGCCCCAACCCGGCCTTACCCAGGCCAAGACCGCAGAGGCTCTGCATGGACACAGCGCAGGAGGACACTGGGACCCTGGCCCTACAGAGCGGCAGAGCAGGGCGCCTCCTCCTGCAGCCCAGGTGACCGTGGCTGGCGCTGTGCTCCCATAGCACAGCCCAGCTGGCCCGGGGTGGGGCTCTGAGAAGGGGTCATGCAGGCCATGCTGGGATTAGGGCTAGAGCAGGTAAAAAGCTAGGACCAAGTGTCCAGGCCCCTGGCTGGCCGCCTCTCCAGGCTGGGATAGCTCATTTGTCACCAGCCACCAGGCAGCTGCCTTGGCCCTCAGCTCCAGGCGCCAGGAAAGCGGGCGCCTCCACGGTCTCCAGGAGCTGTCTCCAAACAGGACAGGACCTGCACAGGCTCCCTGCTGAGACCACGCAGGGGCGGGACCGTGGAGTGGGAGTAACAGAAAGGACCCAGAAGCCAGATCCGGCCTGCAGAGGAGGCTGGTCATACGGCCCACTCGGGCAGGCAGCCTGCAGGGACAGCACCACCCTGGGACACAGAGCCCCGTCCTGTCTGAGGCAGTTCTGTCCCTCTGGACTGTACCATGCTGAGCTGAGGCCAGGTTATAAGTGGCCACTTGGTCTGGCCACCCTGCCATGAATTGGTGTGGCACTGGAAGCCACAAAGTCCCTTCAGGTCACCAGGACAGGGCCAGAGCAAGCCAGGCCCATTTGCTGACCCCAGGGAGGACCTTGCCCTCAAAGGGGCTGCAGGGGTGAGTGCAGTGCTCAAGAAGTAGACTTGGGGGGCCGGACAGACGCTCAGTGGAGTAGGCGCTTCCCTGGCAAGCGCAAGGGCCTGAGTTCAATCCCTTGTTCCACACACACACACACAAAAGTAGACTCAGATGTCAGCAAATCCACGGCCTGAAGCTCGAGGTGGCAGCAGAGGCTGAAGCTGCACTGAACTCGGGGCCAGACCCTTGGGCCCCAACCCCACCTGCCTGGGCTTCCCACGCTCAGCAGGTGCCCCGCCCCTCCTAGCTTCAGTTTCCCCATCTAAGACACAAGCACAGCCATTCTACCCGCTTGGCTGGCCAGGGCTGGCCTGGAGGATGTGGCCTGGAATGGACAGAAGGGACAAGCCTGGAGGGGCAGAGCTGACCCCCTGGGACCACACTGCGTGGGCCGCCAGTGCTGACTGCACAGGTCTGCAGCAGGAGTGAGCTCAGCCACACGTCCTCCTCACGCTCCTTATGCTCCTATCCACGTGCAGGATGTAGAAAGGGACGCACTGGCCCTGCCCTGATCCTAGGCAGGCCCCTCCCATTGGACTCTGAAAGCTTAGCCTTGTGTGCCAAGAGCTCACGCCCCAGGGAGCGCAGAGTCCCATGCACTCAGACGGGCTGGCAGAGCCCCTCATAGCCTCCCACGCCCCTCCACACGCACCACCCCGACGCTGCAACCAGAGCGCAAACCCTTCTGTCTCTCAATAAAGGAGCTGTGGACCGTGACTGGACTCTCATGTTGAGGGCCTCGGAGCATCCACCTTTTCTCTCATCCGCTCATCGTCCACTCTTCACTCACTCGGGTGGGGCTGCTGCAGTGGGCAGCGGTCCGCTCCCCCTCCCGCCCCACATGCAACGTTGCTTGCACCTCACTGGGTCCCCTCCATCCCTCCGCCCCCACCGTCAATGCTGTGCGCTTGCTTCGGGCAGAAACCTCTATGGGCAGTTGACCCAGGAGTGTTTTTAAATTCTGGCTAAATTTTTAGGAATGAAATCACTGGGGCTGAGGGTATAGCTCATCAGTAGAGCACTTGCTTAGCAGGCACAGGGCCTAACACTTCAAAAAAAAAATGTGTAAAATAAAATTTTATTCTCCTGAAAGGAGTCTGTCCAAGGCCGGGGGAAGGGCACTATTTTGGAGGAAGGAGAACTCTGAGCGTGGCCCTAAGGAGCCTCTGGCCGCAGGGTGCAGTGGGAACGGAGAGGCAGCTGGGGAGAACACCATGGCAACACTTGCTTGTCTCTGCCAGAGGGCCACCGAGGAGACCGGACGCTGATGGGAACCCTCCTGCCGCCGCCTTGTCCCCTGGCCCCTGGCCTTTGTCCTCTTGTTTACTTTGGCCGTGCCGCCTCATGAGCATCCCACTCTATGCCCGCAGCGGCCTGGCTCCGCAGTGTCCCGACTCACCAAGTCCTCTGATTGAATGGCCCTAACCCTAATCCTGCGGCCTCTGCTGAGACCTGCCCGCCTGCCCACACACTCGTGCCAGGCTGAGGCGTCGCCTACACCTGACCACCCTGTCCTCTCCTGGCTCTGACTGCAGGAGGAGGCGAAGGGGCCGGAGCTGTTCTGGCAGTCCGAGGAGGGGGGCTGGGGGAGCAGTGTACTCTGGGGGGCATGAACCCCGTCCACTTAAGTATTTGCTGGTGTGAGGAGTCTTGCACGCGTGCGGCCATGTGCCACACATGCACCAGGATCGGCACCACAGCCACCTTGCCTGGCTTCCTGCAGGCAGGCAGAGGGGACCTGCCCCAGGAGACACCTTCTGTATTGTGTCTGGCTTCTCCCTGTTCCTGCCCCTGCTCCGCCCTCTGCTCCTGCAGCACAGCAGAAGGGTCCTATCCAAAGGCCAGAGCCCCTTCTGTGGGGCAGGGAGGTGGTCCCGTGGATGGTGCCTGGTGGTTGCCTGTCCTTCTGTGTCCCCAGGGCTCAGGAGGTGGTCAGCAGCAGAACCACCCAGACCCCGCCAAAGGCCCGCCCAGCGACTCCTGTGCAAGCACTAGTCCTGGCCCCTGGAATCCGTGCCCTTCACACCTGCTCCGGGGCTCAGACTCTGAGGTTGCCGCCTGAGCTGGCCCACCCTCCCCTTCGTTTGTCCGTTCACCCGACGGTGAGGCGCTCCTCCAGCCTCTCTTGCGCTGGCACGGAGGCACGGCTGTGAGGCTCTCTCACTGCATGAAGCCCCTGGGCCTCCGTGCACTCACAGGTGTGGGAGCCGTGGCCCCTAGCTGGCCTGCTATGCCACAAGGCATGGCGACGAGAGCATCAAAGGAATGACGCTCAAGGTGAAATTCCAGACCAGCCACCAAGAGTGCGGTGTGGGCACAGCAGGAGGCCCGCCGTGGCCCAGCCACCTATCAGTCCCAGCCCCATGAAGCCGGAGCCCGGGCTGAGCACCTGCCGCCCGAAGGTCTCCTGAGCTGCCCTTGTGCCTGGACAGGAGAGACCAGTGGCTCCCTTGCCGTCGCTAGGCAACAGGCCCTTCTACGTTTTAAATACATTTGAAGGGAGAAAAACCAACAGGAGCTTCCTGCTCCCGAGCGCTCCCCTCCCCCACCTTCCCGGCCACTCCCTGCAATTATGCTTTGAATTCCAGTTTTTATCAGAACACCATGGAAACCACGTCCAGGCAGAGTAGTGGAAGGAATAACGCCAGGCGGGGAGAGCACGGGCCTGCGGGAGGGGCACGGATCAGAGAGGTAGACATCGTGGGCACCCACGCACGAGGGGCTGTCTGGCTCCCACTTCGGTGGAGAGGCCCCAGCGTGCACGAGTGCAGACACC
Source organism: Tympanoctomys barrerae (assembly GCA_002564285.1). NCBI lineage: Eukaryota > Metazoa > Chordata > Mammalia > Rodentia > Octodontidae > Tympanoctomys > Tympanoctomys barrerae. The sequence continues at coordinate 5,312 of NDGN011483150.1, forward strand.
CGTGCACACATGCACTGAGCACTCACACATGTGCACTCACACGCACTTAAATACACGCACGCCCGTGGGAGGGGATGTACATACATGCTATCTGCAGACACCCGTGCCACATATGCACATGCTGGTGTGCACACAGCTGCATGCACACACACTGGGCACACTGTAGATGAGCATGCACACACATGTATGTACACACATACACACACGCACCACACACACACACACACACCCCTGGACTCAGGGACCCACTGCCATCAGGGCTATTCCTCGGATCCGGGAGCCCGCTGTTCCTACCCTGCCAGCCTGGCTAGTGAAGCCCCAGGCAGGCACTGCAGGTAGGTGGCTTTAGAGCACAACCCTCTCAGCTCTGACCCTGCTGCTCCACCTGGTGCAAGGCTGACAGCCACTGGGTCAGCCCTCGGGGAGAAGAGCGGGAAGCCCCGTCTCCCACCCTGCCCCACAAGGCCCCAGAAGAGCCCTCAGCCCTCAGCCACAGCAGATGAGGCTGGATGAACACCCTGGGGTGCCTCGCTCTGAGGGCAGCCACCTGAGGGTCTGCGCCTGGGCCAGCTCCTGGCAGGAAACCTGCTCCCTCCCCCTGGGGGGCTCCCAAGCCCTGCCCCTTCACATGCTCCTTGGAGGCCGCTCGCTTGTTAATAATCTGCTTACACGCAACCCTGGTTTAGAGTCTACAGCCAGGACAATGAGACAAAGGCATCCCACGAAGCCACGTAGGTCGGGCAGTGGGGGACGAGGCACAGACGCCAGGGCCCCAGCCCAGACTCTGGCATGGGTGAGACTGGGCAGGAAGGGGGCGGCAGGAAGGAGGGAGAGGGAAAGACAGGGGAAGAGAGGAAGCTAAGGAAGGCGTGAAGGAGAGGGTGCGAACCAGGAAAGAAAGGAACAAGAGGCTCCTGGGGAGATGACAGCGACACTGACCCTGAGAGGGTCCCAGGAAGAAGGTTCTGGGCCTTGACCTCCCCACCCCAGGGGGTCATAGCCCCCTGCTTGCAGCAGCGCACAGCTGGAAGGTTCCCTCACCCTCCAGTGAGCATTTTATAGCCAGGGAGACCAGCCTGGCACGAGGAAGACACCTGCCCAGGGCCCAGCAATCTCAGTGGCAGAGCGGAAACTAAAACCAGATCTTCACCTGCAGGGCTGCAGCACAGGCCCTGAGGCTCCCGGCTCCCAGGACATCAGGGACCCGGATGGGACAAGTCACAGTGCCGACCCAAACACCACAGAGCCAGGATGCCACAGGGGCCTGCTTCTCATGCTTGCTTGGGAACAGAGGTCCTCAGCAGCCTTTGGGGAGGACTTTCCCCTGTTACTGCATAAGCCAGAAGCACCCAGCAGGTCCTGGCTCCCCAGGAATACAGGGTCTCGCAGCGGCTGGGGTTGAGCAGGCAGACTGGGCCGCACAGCTCCAAGGCTCCCTACAGCACCTGTGCGAAGCTGGGGCCGTCAGCGCTGGCCACAGAGCCGGGGTTACCCCTTTGCCCAGCAGCCACGTGCCAGTATGGCCCTTCCCCCTTCTGAGAAGTGCTGCGCCTGCCTGCCCACAGTGGCTTGGCCTCCCCTTCTCAGCCTTGTATCCAAACAGAAGGCGCCTCCCACCCTCCAGGCCATTTAGTGCGTGTGGCTTGGGCGACCAAATACACAAATGCTCCTGTCAAGATTCCAGGTTCTTCCTCCCAAATGTAGCTCTTTTTCCAGACAGCCTGTAACCTGCTCTGGGCCACAGCTCTCCTCCCCAAGTCCCAGCTGCTCCTCTGTGCTCACTCTCAAGGCCCACGGCGGTCACCGGTCCTCGGGCAGGGCTCCCACAGCGCGGGGTCCCTCCCGCGGTGCCCAAGAAGGAGGCAACAAGAGAAGCGTAAGCCCGCCCCGGCCTGGCAGACAACTCAGCCGCACAGTCAGGCTCCTTCCCGACTTGGCAGGGGCTGCTGGTGCCTCCAGGTACTCAGAAAACCTACTGAAGAGAAGAGTGCAAGCGCCTCCTCCCTGTTCTGTGCTGCCTGGTGGCAGGGCTACAGCCTGTCAGTATCCCTCCCCAGGGCCGGCCTGGAGCGGCGTCCCTCATAGGTGACTGTAAGCTCATAGGCAAAGGGGCCCAGGGGCCCTCCTATGTGTTTGGCACATCGCAGACATGCAAGGCAAACCTGGCCACGGCGCCTCTGGACACACACCTTGTCCTGGACACACACAAGTCTGAGCAGAGGGCGCAGCAGGCTCAGCACCAGCTGACGCACCTGGGGCCAGCTGGCCGTGTGGAGCATACTCAGGCATGCATTCTTGTAAGCAAACAGTCCCAGGCCAGGACCCACGGTGGCGGCAGGTGGCTTGCTCCTAGTCAGGACCCCCAAGGGGAGAGACTACGAGCCCCAACTCCTCCACCCTTTGATGCTTCCTCCTAAGCCCTTCCCAGAGCACACGACGGCCTTCCAGGTTGTACCTGAGCCTTCCCGGGCCGCTTGCTCGGGAGCACAGTTGGGAGGAAGACCTGATGGGCTTCGGGCCAGCTGTCTCGAGGAGGGTGTGCAGATGCCTGGAGCTCTGCCTCCTGACGTCCAGCGTGAAAGAAGGCCCTGGCGAGATCTTACCTCTGTCCCCGCATCAGTGTCCCAGGAGGCCCAGGGCATGGTCTCTTTTGCCCCCAAGACCCGCAGCTCCTCTGAGCACCAGTGATTCCAGCTGCTGACTACCAAGGTGGGGGTGTGTGGCAATTCCAGCCAGGGAGCTCTATGGAGGCACAGGGCCGCCCAGACAGCTGCAGATCCCACCTCCCAACGCTGAGCATAAGAGGGAAGTTACCCAGGAGTGTGTGCTTCCCTCAGCCCAAGGCCAGCTCACAGGAGCGGGAGGGTCCAGCTGCCTCTGCTTCAGCGCAGGGCGCAGGGGCGTCACTGAACAGGGCACCAGGGAAGGGAGAGGGGTGAGGCTCGGGGTCCGAGCGCCAGCTCCGGTGATGCACACCTCCCACTCCTGTGTGACCCGTGCCTCCCAGGTGAAAGCCTAGTACTCCAGCCCTCAACCTGAGTGGCCCTAGGAAGCAGCCTTATGCTGGGACTCTCGGTTGGACACACGGACTGGCTGCTGGTCGTTAGTGATAGTCAAACATGAGGACTGGAGAAGGAAAAACCCAGTCCACCTGCCAGTTGCCCATAAGTCTAAGGCTTTCCATTTGCAGCTATCTGCTGCAGGTTTCTTGTCATTCATGAAAGTCCCCCCCTCCCCATCCCCCAGGGCTCAGTATATACCACTGCTTTTTCTTTTTCTGGCCCAGATTGGCCTTGAATTTGTGTCAATCCTGCTGCCTCAGCTACCCCCATGTTGAGATTGCAGACGTGCACCACCATGCCCAGGCTACTACCGGGTTTTTTGTTTTTGTTTTTTTTGATGGGGGCAAGAGTCTACAGGGTGTTCAGGGTCTCACTACTACATCGGACTCAGTAGTGTCCGCCTGTTTACAGCCTCCCAAGAGCTGGGATTATAGACGCACACCACCACGCCCAGTCTCAATGGCCATCTCAGTGCGCCCTGGGGGCAGGGCTGGCATGGCAGGCCCAGGGATTGAACCCGGGCCCCTGCACCTGCTTGCAGGAGCTTTAATCCACTGGGCTATTTGCCCAGCCCTCTGCCCCTGTTTTTGATGTTTCCACATCCTCAGAATGGCTCAGGTCTGCACCCCAGAGCTGCCTCCACTCTGCCCCCGACAGGCCAGACTGGGGGGGGGGGGCAGGAACAACGGGCGGTGTCTGCGCTGTCCCTCCCCATGAATGTGGTGAACGCACTTTTCACTACCCTCTTTGTGTGAGCCGTGACATCAGTGCTTCCTGTGGACCTGGCAGTTCTGAGTGTGTTTGTGTGTTTACAACTGCATTGTTATTGCCAAATACACTCTATAAATCATGCCCTGCATGGTCTCAGCGCTTGTGATGAAGCTCTCCGGCTCCCCTTGGCAGGTGCTGGCAGAATGCCCCACATCTCTTTTTTGCTACACTAGTCACCAGGGACTCAGAGGTCATTGCACCTTCAGGCTAAGCCTCCCCTGCCATCTGCAAAGTGGGCCGGCACTTAGACCAGCACCGTGGCAGGCCATCCTGGTGCTCGCGTATGTCTGTCTTCCGCTGTCTCCAGCCAGGCTACTCTGGAGACCAGAGGGGACTGGGCCACGTGTGTGTCACTTATGGCACAGCTCCAAGTCAATCGTTCTGGCTCTGCTTGAAATAACTTAGGCCTTCACCCTTGCCCCGGGAGGCTCCTCGGCCCCTGCCCAGCACAGCGAGCTCTGGGCCCCCAGGACCAGACAGGACTGCTTCACATCCAAGTGTGACACCAGCCACAGGTCATCTTGTCTTCCAGAGATGCGCTGACCGTGAGTGTGAAAGGCCAAGCCTGAGCTGTCAGGGGAGCTGCCCTCAGCCCGGGCCTCCCAGGCCCCAGCAGTGGCCACAGGCTCCAAGTGAATGGTTTTGGTTTTCCACACCCTTGCCTGACAGTGCGCTTGGCTGTCCTGGACACAGAAGGCCGCACCCCAGCCTCCGCCTCACCTGTGCCAGGTCCACCCCCAGCCCCTGCCTCCCAGCCTGCTTCGTGCACCTCAACTTTCAACTTGGAAGACAGAAGAGCATTCATTCCCTCGTGAACATTTGGACATGAAAGAGTACTTAGTACAAGTGAAGTAAGTCTCAAGCAGCTGCAGATGAGGACAGAGATAAGGATAAGGATAGAGAGACAGAGACAGAGACAGAGACAGAGACAGAGACAGAGATATGGAGAGGGAGAGGGAGAGGGAGAGGGAGAGAGTTCAATCCCTGGTTCTGCCAAAAAAAAGAAAAAAGAAAAAAAGAGATGGAGATGGAGATACAGAGATCGAGATCAAGATCGAGGCAGAGCTAGAGGCAGAGGTAGAGGTGGTAGGCTGCACACTGAGAGCAGCACGTGCGCACACTCCTGTGCATGCAGGCGCCCAAGGCTTGGCCTGTTCTTGCGACAGCCCGGCCTCCTCCTGGGTACACACAGGAGCGGACGCCTCTCTTCCAGGTTAAGCTGTTGACCCTTACAGCCTCTTAAGACCAGGCTGCCCTGGCACGAGCAACGCAGGGCCCTTGTTGGTGGCCAGGGTGTCCAGCAGAGAAGCAGGCCTCTTCTCAGGACTCGGTGCAGGGACGTGGCCAAGAGCAGGTGGAGCAGGCGACACTCCTGACGGACTGTGCCACCTGTCCCTGTTCCATGTTTATCGTATCTTTCATTTCATCATGGAAAATTTCTGAGCACCCCCAAAGCAGCGCCCGGCTCCCACTGCTGTGCACCCAGTCGTCACCCCTTCCGTCTCCATGTCCTCAGGCCCCATCGTGTCCACTCCTGTTTGCTCAGTAGCTATTTCTTGAGCACCAAGAGCTGCCAGGCAGCATAAGCAACGGGCCGGCCCAGCTGCCCACCCGCCCCAGCTGGCCCTGGGAGGGGCACTTCACTGGAGCACCGCTATGCCCTGGGAGGGGCCCTGCGCTGGAGCACCGCCACGCCTGCTCACATGCCTCCGGCTAGTTCTTAGGACAGCCAGAAAGTGCACAGCCCCAACCCAAAACTATGGAGCCCAGCGCTCTCCAGAACAAGTCCACGGGCTCCATCTCGTTGGGTGCCAGGCCACAGCCATGCAGTACCAGCGACATATGTGATCGTGTGTGTGTGTGTGTGTGTGTGCACGCGTGCACGCGCACTTATGTGGGAGGCACTGAGAATTGAACCCAGAGCCTCCTTATGGATCCCCGTACATACANGGCACTTTTTTTAAGTTTATTTTTTACTGTGTGGCAGACTGAATCGCCTGAGCTGGGCAGAAACTTGCTACCATCCTGCCTCAGCCTCCCAGCTGTGAAAATGAAGCTGTGTCACTATGCCTGGCTAGGTGATTTAAATGTATCTAGTAACTACACCTCTTAGGTATATTATTACATTAGTTAAATGTAATAATATACCTAAGAGGTGTAGTTACTCTAGTTAAATGTAAATATTATTACATTTAACTAATGTAATAATATACCTAATTTAACCTAGTACAGCCAAATAATTACAGCTTCAATGTAAAATATATACAAGAAACTGCTACTTCTTTTTTTCTTAGACATCTTTGAAACTCAAGATGTATTCTACGTTCCAGCACCTCTCAATTTAGACACTGAATCTGCATTGGAAATTGATCTGTATTTAGATTTCATAAGCTGCACAATTCAGAAAATAAATTCACACATGCTGCTCCAAACAACAGTAGTTAGCTACAGTTTTCTAATAAGTGGATGAACTATCAGCTTTTTCAAAGTTAAAATTATTTAAAATAAAAATTTAAGGGCCGGCCAAATAGCTCAGTAGATTCAAGTGCCTGTAAGAGGGGGCCCGGGCCTGCCGTGCCGGCCCCACCCCCAGGGCGTTGAACTGGGCGTGGCTGCGCGCCTGTAATCCCAGCTCTTGGGAGACTGTAAACAGGCAGATCACTACTTTGAGTTCGATCTAGTAGTGAGACCCTGAACACTCTGTAGACCCTTCCCTAAAAATGCAAAAAATAAAATAATAAAAATAAAAATTTAAACTGCAGTGGCTGTTATGCGAGCCATGCTTCAAGCACTCAGCAGCCCCGCAAAACCCGTGACTCTGTGTACGTGGGTGACAGTGACCTGGAAAGGCTTGGGGTTGACTGCTGCCCCAGGGGCCCGAGGTCCACCCTTCCTTCAGGGCGTCCCAGCTCCAGACAGCTGACACACCTGACACCTGCTGTCTTGGTGCTCAGACACTCGCTGGGGCAGCCCCTGCAGTGACCTCAGGTGGGACGGCCACAGTGACGTTGCAGCTCGCGCAAGGATGCCAGGGCACAGCCTTTAGGACATGGCGCTGAGAACGCCGGCCGGGGCTGCAGAATCTCCCTGCCGCTCACACTGAGAACCAAGGCTGAGAAGCGAGTTCCTGCTCAGAGCTCAGGGCTCCCCAGCAAGACAGGCGCCCAGGATCGCTGCTCTCGAGAGCACAGGAGGCTGCGCGCCCTGCAGACAGGCCACCGCGGGGCCGGGAGGCAGAGCCAGGAGCGGCCCCGCGCTCAGAAGAAATGAGCAGGTTGAGGGGCTCTGACCTGCAGGGGCTCCTGGCAAGGCACAGCCTCCCTGAGAGGCTCAGAGGCACCCACCCGGAAACAGGCCATGCGAGGGCTTTCCCAGGGCTAAGGACCCCCCAGAAGTGGGGCGCGATGCAGGGGCTGTGGGCTCCCGGGTCAGAGCAGTGGGCAGGGGTAGCTGGCCGGGAGGCGCCGTCCGCCCAAGTGTGCAGCCTCAGCCCCAGCCCCAGGAAGAGCCGGCTCTTGCTGCCAATCCCATGGACTCCGCATCCGCTGTCCTACCAGCACGCAGCCGCACCGTGGCATAGAAGTAAGGCGTTTACTCTTACGTCTGCACACAAGGGGGCGCCCGCGGCAAGGAAGCCCAGCGTGGGTGGGGGGCGCTGGGTGGCCGTCGCGGCACCTATGGGGTCCGCGCATGGAGAGGTGGAGCTGCGCTGCAGTGTGCTCTTGTCAAGCCTCTCTGTGCATCTCGTGTCTCCTTGTGTGAAGTCTCTCCAGGAGTGAGCTTTGTTGTGCTCATAAGGAGAACTACAGACAGATTACTCCAGTGCAGTTCTGCACATGCCTCCAGGATGTCCCTTATCATCTGGAAAGGTTCTTCTTTTTTTTTTTTTTTTTTTAAACCAGGGATTGAACTCAGGCCCTTGCGCTTGCCAGGGAAGTGCTTATTCCACTGAGCCAGCTCCCCGGCCCCTTGGAAAGGTTCTTAATCGGAGAGAGTGGATCGCTCCCTTGCCCCTATGGGTTTGATCTTAAGGACCTTGTTTTCTTTGACTGGTTCTTTTTTCACACTTTTTAAAAAATCTTGTATTTATTTTATACAAGGTCTCACCACACAGCTCAGCCTCGCAGTGATCCTCCCACCTCAGCTTCCCCAGCGCTGGGATCACAGGCGTGTGCCACCACACCTGGTTTCGGTGACTGGCTTGGTGTGGGGCCAGCATGGCATGCGGCACCAGGGATCAAACCTGGTCCTTGTGCTTGCCAGGCAGGTGCCTAGACCCCTGAGCTATCTCCAGACACTGGCTCTGGCTCTGGCTCTGGCGATTGGTATCTCAGCCCCTCTGATGGCTGAGTTGATAATGCATCGCTCTGTCTCCAGGTGTTCTCGTCCCCTCAGAGCCTGAGGACTGGTCCTCCTCTTAACCAGTTTTCTCGGATATCTGTAAATGCCTAAGACTGAGGCTAGAACAGCTGTCCACTGTCTTCATCATCTGGTGGCCGAGAGTACCCTAGGGGACAGAGCCACCGAGAGCCAGCAGATCTGCTCATTGCAGGGCAGGGGCTGCCACAGCCACCTGCTGCTGTCCACTATCAGGGCTGGGGACAGGCAGCAAAGGCTTGTGCTTGGGCTGCTCTCCCAGGGAGCCGTGGCCAAGGTATCCCTGGTCACTCATCTGCAAGGGAAGATCCCGGCAGCTCCTCCAGAGGGGGGAGTGGGCGCCGCGGGGTTGAGTGCAGGGCTACTTCTCAGGAAATGCCAAGCTGGAGCCCCTGACCTTGAAAAAGTCCACCAGCACACGGGAAGAGGACCAAATCCAAGCCGGAAGCTGGTCGTGAAGAGGACAAGCCCAGCCCCAGCTCTTGCTGCACCTTCAGCCCCCGTGAGATGTCTGGGCTCAGGCATGTGCCCTCTCTGCACTGACTCCTTGCAGCCCCAGAGGAAGCAGGGACAGAGCACCTGTGGTAGGCAGGGCTCGCTGCAGTCTGATCTTCTGGCATGGTGGCATCGAGGGTCTCCTTGCACCCTGCCCTGCCTACCAAAGGCCAGCTGCTGAGCAAGCTCAGAGGGATCTTACTGCAGAACGGTGGGTCACGACTCACCCACGCCTCTGCCCAGAGCCTCAGAGGTAAGGCAGGCCCTGGCTAGCATCCTTGGCCATGCCATGGAGAGGCAGGGCAGGGCAGTGCTGTGGGATCGGTGGGCTTAGATGTCACCTCCCCCTTCCTCCACCCACCCCCTCCTGCAGCCACTGAGCTCCGCCCAGGTGAGGCTAACAGAGACAGGAAGGCAGGGCTCCGGGAGAGCATGGGCACGAGAGTGACATATGGCCAACAGCCACCTGAGAGCCGCCCCAGTGCGGCAGGCAGAGGGCACCCTGGCACCCAGGGCCAGCTGGCCCACACAGCAGCCTGCATGTTTGGCTCCTTGTCCACAGCAACCATTTCTCTTGGGCCCAAATTGCTCTTAATCGCCTCGTTCCTCTGCCCGACAATCTGGCTCCTGCACTTGGCCCAGTCATTCATCTGCCTTAGAGGACAGTGCTTCCGGTGGCTCAGAGGGGCAGAGCGCCCACCCTAGGCCATTAGTGCTGCAGGCCACACCCTGCAGCAGATGGGTGCGCAGCAGATGCCCAGCCTCCTAGCCAATGTCACGGGCCCCGGCCTACCACAGCTGGCCCACAGCTGAAGGGGACGGCACACCACCTCCTGCAGGTCACACACCCACTTGTATATTTATATCTGACAATAGTCCCCGGGGCTCCTGCCCCTGCCCCATAGTCCTCCATGCAAGCCTGCACATCTCACCCAGCACTCCAACATATTTAATGAGTACCTGCTGCGTGTGCAAAGCCAGGCAGGGCATCAAGTCATGGGGCCAACATGGGGGAGGCCTTAGGTGTCTTCAGCGCAGCTGCACCCATCCTGTGGGACAAGGCCTGGGAGCTTATCATTCTCCAGTGGCTCTGGACCTTCCGGCAGCCCCCATCAGGTGCCCTGCCATGTCCCCTCTGCAGAGGAGGAGGGCTGAGGAGGGAGGTCCCAGAGTCCCCAGGCCAGGAGGCACAGCACAGCCCCTGCCCCAGCCCAGCCCATGCTGCTGATCCACGCAAGGCATCAAGACCCACACAGAGCAGATCCCTTTGCAAGGCAGTGTCTGTAGCCAGAGACCTCAGTCCACGAGACAGCTTCACGGGGGTAGGTAGAGCCCCCAGCCCCACCTCAGTCTCAGCTGTGTCCCCTGCGCTCTGCGTCCCTGGCCCTACCACAGGCACGGGTCTGCCCCCCTCTGAGCAGCACCCCACCTGCACCCCCACTAGACTCCACCCCTGCAGTAAGGAGCCTGTCCTGAGCACCAAGGCAGCAATGGCTCATGTCCCCCGTGTCCCCGCTTTCACCTGGCACCAGCCTTGAGGAAAGAACAGCAGGCATCACAGCCATCTTTCAGCAGAAGCAGAGGCTCATGGGTGTCGGGCACACAATGACCGGCCAGGAGACTGTCAGCCGGGAAGGGCCCCGGGCCACTGTGTACTCTCAGCACCCAGGCTGTGGCAGGTGCCCCGTGAGCTCAGCACCAGCTCTGGGGGCTTGAGGGGAGCAAGTGCAACCAGAGTGAACAAAATTGATTTCCCCTGGTGCCAAAAAGAGACTCTGCATGCAGCTTTGCTTTGAACTTGTAACTGGGATGTGCTTGACACATACATAAACCTTTCAAAAAGCTAAACAAGCCTCTAGCCAGCTCACATGGCAGGGAGCGCCCTGCTGGCAGCCGTCTGTCTCCGAAGCATAAACACGGGACTACGCCACCCTGCATGGTCTCCCCCGGGGGCAGGAGCCACACTCGAGCCTCGAGCCTCGGGATGCTCCAAAACTGCCTCCTGTCGCAAAGATACGAGGAGTTTATTTTCCCTTTGGAAGAGCCAATTAGCTAGCACAGATGGGGACTGTAATTGCCAGGTGGATTGGGGCGGAGTGTGTGTGACAACTGGTGCCGCGCAGTCCTCCCACTCGAGGGCTGGCTCCTGTTTCTCTTGAGAACAGGCTCACTGTGGGCTGCGTCCGCCTGGCTCTGGGCAGCGCGAGGCTGGTCTCTGTCCTGTACACTCTCAGCAGATGGCCCGACGTGCGGTGCAGAGCGGTCCAGCGCTCACCCAGCAGTGAAGCTGGCTCCTTTGCCTTCTGCCTTCGGGGGGAGATTTTGCCTTCGGGCAGGACTGTATTTTTATTTCCTTGGCGTGCACAAGTCACCGCAGCTCCATGTGACTTAGAAGGGGCAAGGGGCTGGACGCCGTGTCCCCCTAAAGGTGTTTCCGCTCTAGTCGTCACTGTTGCACATGTCTGGATGAGGCGCCTGCTCAGCACAGAAGGCGGGTGCCCCAGAGCGTCGGTCACTCTGGACCGCAGCACATGGAGCCCCATGACAACAGCGGGCAGGCTTGGCCAGCCTCATGCATCGCTTGGGAGCAGGCTGCCCGAGCTCCGGGCAGAGCTCAGTGTTCAGAGGAAGGGCCTTGTGCCTGCCCTCCTTGCTCGGCCGAGAAGCCTGCAGCAGCCATGAGCTTTCCCATGAGTCCTGAGCTGGACTTCTGCTGTGTCTCATCTTCATCTTCTCTGTATGATTTTAGGTGTATACGCCTCTCTTGTAGCATGTGCTCCAGCATAACCAACGTGCGCAAGCTGACACACGCTGGGCCCTGCTTGCTGAGGCCTGCGCAGGAGTGAGCCCACAGGCGACAGCGAATGGTGGCCCCTCAGTGACATTGGGGCTGTCTTCCCTCGCTGCTGGGCAGCCGTGTCTTCCTCTAGCTGCAGCTGTGGATCTTTCGGGAAAGCTGTCTGGTATCTGGGGAAGGCAGACTGGAACCAAAAGGTGGGTGTGGCTGTGTTACAGGATAGCGGTGACATGGCAAAGAACACTGCGGGGCAGTGAGGGCTGTGAGGGCTCAGGTGGGGGGGCCGCACGGCCCTGGGAGCCTCCTCTGTGCCTCAGCCACCACACAAGGGACAATCTCACCCTGTCCCCCGGAGGTGGACATGCAGTGTGGGAGGGGTCAGGAGGCCAGGGCAAGTGGGGCTCTGCTGCTTTGGGGGACTTGGAGGTGAAGAGGCCACAAGCAGGGGGCCCCACCAGCAACCCAATGGCCAAGGCCTGAACTTCAGCCTTCAGAGACCCTGAACAGAGAGACCAGATGCTCCGCCCTACACAATGGGAGGCGACAAATGCTCACTGCCTTCAGTGACTGGCTTATCGCAACTTACTACAGCAGGAGGAGGAAACTGGCGAGATGTCCCACCCACTGTGGGCTTTTCTCTACTCATTTGCCAAGCCTCTGTTGAGCAAATTGTCAGTGAGTCTCAATATTTTGCTATTAAGAATGATTTGCCAGGGAGATGGCTCTGGAGAATAAGTGGTTCCCTGGCAAGCACAAGGGCCTGAGTTCAATCCCTGGGTCCACCGGGAGGAAAAAAAATCTCATCCTTTACCGCCGAAGAATGATTTGTGCCAGGTGTGGTGGCACACACCTGTAATCCCAGCAACTTGGGAGGCTGAGGCAGGAGGATCACAAGTTGGAGGCTAACCGGCAGCTCAGTGAGACCTAGCTCAAAATTAAAATTAAAAGAGTCTCGGGATGTAGCTCCGTGGTAGCACTTGCCCAGCCTGGTTGAGGCTGTGGGTTTGGACATCAGGTCTGTAGAAAGAAGAGGAGCAGGAGAAGGAGGAATCGGAGAAGAAAGATCGCAGAGCCCTGCTGTGCATCTGCCTGGCGCGCATGTGCGTTCGCGGGCATGACAAATCCACTCCTGAACCCTGTGCCAAGTTCTGCCAGGCGCTGTGAGGCCAGGCACCCCAGAGCAGCGCTACATAGTGGTTGTGTCTGAGGATGAGCCGGTGTCTCAGCTAGGGTCTCCAGCTGCCCTCCTGGGAGGGCTCAGCCGCGCCTCTGGGCTCCGAGTCGGGTGCTGAGGCTGAGGTGGGGCAAGGACTGTCCCCGAGGGCCTGGGCGGGCACCAGGGCCCTGGCTCAAGTTCTCTGGAGGGCCTGAGCTGTCAGGACTATGCTCCCTGCATCTCGGAGGGATACCTGGGAGAAATACACCTGTGAGGCAGGGCTGACCTAGGCCAGTACACAGGCCAGTGAGTGGACAGAGGGTGGCTGGGCTGGCCGTGCCCCTACCTAGCCATCACAAGAGGCTTCTGACCATGGTCATCTCTGGCCTTGCCACCTTTTTACTCTCCCAGGGGAGTCACATGTGACCACAGGTCCAGGCTGGGCCACAAGTTCGGCCTTCAGCCACCAGAAG
>NDGN011483160.1:0-47182 GCA_002564285.1 Tympanoctomys barrerae
TCTTAGAACAAAAATTAAGATTAAGCAATATTCAGAAAATTAAATGTTTCTAAACAATAGAAAAAAAGAATAAATATTTTAAGTGGAAATGTTCTATAGAATTTATGAGTTAGTGAATAGGTAAAGAGTTGTCTTTCAATTTATAACCATGTGCTCTAAATCCACTTGCACAGAGTTAAATATATGTTTTAAATATAAAATCAAAGGTGATTTCTGTTTTCAAGTAGTTATTTTAATGCATTCATTATTAATTTTCTGCTGTAATTTGACATTTACTTATCTACTTGATTCCAATGTATGAGTTGTTATGTGTACAGCAATGAGACACAAATCTCCTCCTACCTTCATCAATTTTCATTCCTCTATAGCACAGTAGCTGGTAATACAAAAATTAATTAGATAATTAATCAGACATACCTAAAATTAATATTCATGCTGATCACTTATTTCACCTTTGTGGATGCTTTTAGCAGGAGGTAAATTTCAGATGTTATCTTTTTTCCTTCAATGGAGGGAAGATTAAATCTCATTGTATGTGCATCTGTCTTTTCTGAATCTCACTTTTATGAATGAACAAAATGAGGATAGCTGATTAGAAATAAATATTTAAATTTCAGAATTAATATGAACATTCAAAATCTTTGTAAAATACATTATGAAAATTAAATTCTTCTATTTTGATATGTGTATTTCTGGGAAGATAGTATACTTACTGATATATTGAAAATTATCTCATTATTCCCTTGAAAATTTCCTGATTCTTCCTTCAATATTTCAACATTCTCTCTTCAGTGACCATAATTTACAATTTTCATGTAACAATTAATCATTTTTCAGTTATGTTGTGCTCAGACATTGATTCTGCCTATAGTTACTGAGTTGTGCTTATTCTACTGAGCTATCTCCCTGGCCCACTAACTGAATTTCTAGTTACTTTCAAGTTGTCTAACAATGAATGATCTATTCATATACATATTTATACTTTTTAAACGATGATTATGTCTCTCTGCTTTTGAAGAATAGGGAAATTCAACTATTCCCTTGTCTAAACAAATTTATTTAAAAATAATTTATACATAATTTATACATAATGCTTAATATCCTGAACACATTATATGATCATATGATTAAAAACAGACTAAGTACTATAAATGGAGGTGATTCATGCATAATTTTATCACAGTATCAAGTAAATGAAAATCAAAAGTTTTAGAAACATCTTACAGATTATCAGAAAGCTTTAATGTAATGTTAAAAGTAAAATGGAAATTCAAATTCTTAAACATGACTTGTAAACGAAATCTAATTTAAGGTTTGGAAGTTCTGTGGATAAATAAAGCCATATTAAAATTGGAAAAACATGTTGAGATGAAAGATCCAGGCTTAAATCAACTTCATATGAATTTAATAGCATTTAAGGAGATGAATAAATAAAAGGCAAAAGTGAAGGTTAAAAATCAAAATGTTCCAAACTAAACAAAGGGGTAGACTGCTGAGTAAAAACAAAGTTAGGATTTATAAGCGCATTCAAAATTAATTTATTAGTTGATTAAACCACCATTCTTTATTAAGTTCGTATTGTACGCAGTAAATTGAGTGTAATAATTTTTGTGGTAGATGTCAGAGGAGGAGCCAAGAACACACAGTGTCTGCATTATCCACGATCATAAACTGTGAAAGCGGAAATAAAGCAAGCTCCAGAGCTGACTTCTGGGAGATGGGAACCGGCGCTGGGCTTCCCTTTGCCGGTGGGCCCCAGGGGATCTTGTGTTTGTTTTCCACACCCTCCTCCTTTGTCAGAAGGTGAACTGTCCCATTTATGAGTCCTGTGTGTTCATTTTCATGGTCTTCACAGCCTTTTTTTTTTTTTATCATAGTATCACTAAAATGTAAAAGTTGTCTCATGTTTTTTAAAGGCTCATCCATTACAGTGTTAGGTGAAGCCTTTGGTTTTTCCATTCTTCAGGTGAAAGACTAGGCAATCATAATTCAGAGTTCAAAGTTATTAAGAGGAAAGAGATTGGTTTACTAGGGATTCAAGTTAACCCACTGTAAATCTATCAGAATTAGCTGAAAAATTTAAATTTTAAGGCCCCTGAGATAACTCAGTGGTCTAAAGGGCCTGCTTAGGCAAGATTAGGCAAGCACACAGGGATACAGTTTGATTCCCCGCACTATATGCCATGCCAATCATGCCCCTAAGGTGGGCTGAGCAGGCCACAAAAAATGAATTAATTAATTAAAAAATTAAATGTTACTGTGAATCTATCTTCTATGTTATTTTTCTAATTTATCTGCCATCAATAATAACAGAAAGCATATGACTGTTTTTAAAAGACTGAATAAAGATAAACACAACTTTAAATATTGAGAAAACACATCTTGTGCATTTTAGTCACTAAAAAGCAACTTACAAGGCTGGCGAGATAGCTCAGTGGACTAAGCACCTGCTTAGGGAAGTGCAGGTACTGGGGGCTTCTATTTCTGGTGCAACATGCTGCCCCACGCTCACCCCCAAGCACACTGAGCCAGCTGCCAAGATTGGGTGTGGTGGTGCACATCTGGAATCCCAGCACTGGGGAGGCTGAAAACAGGTGGATGACTCTAAGATGTGTTGTGAGACCTTGTATCAAATACATTTTTTTAAAAAAGAAATTAGATCATGTTGTGCATATCAAAATGTATCAAAATGGACTAAGAAAAACATTTTTTAAGTAATATATGAGTCAAACTTCCTTTCTCATGTCACTCTTATCTGTTTCAAGACCAAAGGTACACTGTCTTTATTGACTGCGTTATGCAGTATTCTTTATTATTTTAAAAGATACAGTTTTGGGTCTGGGAGATGGCTCAGTAGGATAAGTGCTTCCCTGGCAAGCACAAGGGCCTGAGTTCAATCCCCTGATCCACAAAAAAATAAAATAAATAAAAAATAAAATAAAATTCAGTTTTGAAAAATATTCCTTAAAAAGTTCTTTTAAGAAATAACCAAAATGTCCATCACCTGATGAAAATGGTGTTGTGTTTTCATACAATGAAGTATTACTCAGCTAATAAGTAATACAAACTTGAGATCTTTATAGCTAAATGGATACAAATAGAGGCTATATTCATAAGTGAAATAAATCAAACCCACATGACAAGCATCATATTGTCTCCCTAGTTTAAGAACCTGAAAGAATAAAATCTGAAAGGTATAATAGGTATAGTAAAGTGGAAAATTAAAAAAGATAGGGAAAATCAGGGAAGTACATATAGAAGATCATTGAGATGATTATACTAATTTCTATAAGTTTTTTGAAAATACCAGATAATGTTTAAATTTTTCACTTGGACTAACTCTATATGTGAATATCCACAATCTGAGGAAATATTCCAAAGACAGCAATATGCAATACAAACACCATGGTTGAATACCTCCTGTTCTATATGTGTACCATCTTTAATGTCTTATCAATTACTATTATGCTCTTTAAAATAAATTGTAAAAAAGACAAGGAAAAAAATTAAGGTTTATTGAAGGCACGCGTTAATGTTGCATCATTTATCCTGTCTTGCGTACCCAGATCTGAACAGCAAGTTTGATGACAAAAATACATAATATAACAATCAGTGTTGATTTGCTATTATTATTATTATTATTATTTTACTATTATTATTATTTTTTATTTTTAGGGAAGAGTCTACAGGGTACTCAGGGTTTCACTATTAGATGGGACTTGTAGTGATCCTCCTGTTTACTGCCTCCCAAGAGCTGAGATCACAGGCAAGCGCCACCATGCCCAGTCTCACTTGCCATCTCAGAGTGCCCTGGGGGTGGGGCCAGCATGTAATATGCTACTCTTGCTTTAAAAACTTGTGCCTTATGTATTATTGAATGCGACTTTGTTTTTGTCTTTGTTTCTGCTATATGTTTTTAGTTTTACTCTATGAAATAAAATAAAACAAAAAAATAAAAAAAGAAATGCTATGCTTTCTAACAGATGAAATTTGGGCTGAATGTATTTGAGAAAATATTTTAACAATGATTATTTGTTTTAATTTATAGATGTATGGTTTGATTTTCTGTTTCAGCCAATTTTAATAATTTTTCTCCATGTTTTTTCTTATGTATTTACATTATTTAAATCATCTTCTTTGCTCATTATTTTTATGTTGCTCTCTAGCTTGTCATTCTCAGTATTATATGTTTCTGAATAAGCATAGATTTGTTCATTTTGTTTGACCTTTGCAGGAATAAATGCAGCTTTGTGGAAACTTCCTGCTGCATTTTGCTTCCCTGCTTCACTGATTTCAGATTTCATTTTATTATCTTCTCTAATTTATTATGGTCTATCTTCCTTAGTTTGTTATTTTAAATTTTATCATGTTTTTCTACATTTATTCTTTAATACGCTACAAATACTTCATACACTTTTATTCATCCAAATATATATCCCTGAGCTTAAGGAACTATTATAGGTTGAACAACGCTAGAGACAAGATGCCCTCCACATCGGTCAATATCAGCACCGGATAATAACTGTTTCTCACTCTGGTGAGACTCTGTCTAAGGAGACCAGTGGTTCTGCATAAGTTCTAATGCATAAGTAAAGAAATGATATGGGAAAGGTGAAAAAATGGACAGATGATTTCTTGACTTTAAATTAGTAGGTTCAGAGGCATCCCTGATGAGTGACCACCTTCTAGGTAAGCTAGATGGGGGAAAACATCATCCCAGACACAACACCTACATCATCGAGGGACTCTACAAATCCAACGTTGCCAATTTCAGGAAAAGTAAACAATTCAGGTTAGTCTTTGTGTTACAGATCCAATTATTAAGACATAGCTTAAATTGTCACATAAATATTGTTCATATGATAGGTCATACAATTTTTAAAATATGTATGTATTGTGGAGTAGCTAAATCCAAGTGAGTAGCACTTGCACTACCTCACATACTCATCATTAAGTGTGTGTTACTTTAATGGAAACAAATAGCCCCACAAATGAAACTCTGAATATCAGCTGCAACGTGCCAACTGGAGAAATAGGAACTGCAGAGTGGGAGCAACCTCTTAGCTCCTCAGGCCTGTATGCAAATGGCAGGTACTAAAGGAGCACACGAGGGCAACCTGGCAGAAAATGTTCAGTGGCTTGTCTGGGTTGTGTGCAGTACAGTTAGGGCTGGGGCACCCTTCCTAATAGCACGGTTGGCAGCAAGATAGCTTGTCAAAAGTCACATGGTTCCCAACAGGTCCAAGATAAACTTACAGGACCTCCAAGGAACATGCATCAAGAAAGCATCTTTTTGCTATGTTCATTAGAAATCATTCTTACAGCAGTAAAACGATAGGGTAATCTAAAATTTGGAATATATATTGGTTTACAAAATACATCAAATAGTGTAACAAACACAAGAGTACATTAATAATATCAATAGGCAATAATAATAGGCTATTTCATAGCTTTACATCTTATGAAATATTTCTTTTCAGAACAGCATAATTATTGGAAGCAAATCTTTTGCTTTGAGTAGCTTTGGGACACATTATTTTGTAGATATACAATTTTTTCATTTATTTTCTTTTTCATATCTTAAATTTTATTTGTTTGTTTGTTTGTTTTGCAGTACCAGGGGTTGAACTCAGGACCCTGCACTTGCCAGACAAGCAAGCACTTATTCTACAGAGCTATCTCCCTGGACCCTTAACATCTTAAATTTGAATATTGTAAAGGGAGTTGTAAAGGGAGTAACCGGCCACATAGTTCAGCAGAGTAAAGCACCTGCTTAGTCAGACACAGCAGCCAGCATTCAGTCCTTGGCATGCCTTGCCTGCCCCACACCTGGGGTATGCTGACACGGTGATCAAGATTAGGCATGGTCGTGCACACCTGTATTCCCAGAGCTTGTGAGGCTGAAAACAGGAGCATCATTCATTATAGGTCCAGTCTGTGTGGTGAGACCCTGTAGACCATGTAATAAGTACATTAAAAAAAAAAAAAACCTAAAGTGTAAAGGATACTTGTTCCTACTTCATATTTTATTAACACCATTAAGCTGCATAAGACCTCATACATTGTAGAAAAGTTCAATATATGGAAGTAATTTATTATGACTTAATTTCCTACATTTCTTTCAGTTCATTTTATTCCTTGCATAATTTATCAAATTGTTTATATTTTTTTTCTCATAGACCAAAGATTGCCTTCTTAAAGAGAACATTTCCAGGAAATCTAAGAAAATTTTGTTTTATATTATTGCTATACCAGACTAAAGATCTATTATATTAGGCTCTTTGATGAGGTGTCACAGAGAATTCATAAACAATGACAAACCCCACATAACTTCCACAAGATATTTCAGTTTGCCTCTGTTTTATTTGGTGCGTAAGACAATAACAAGAACACAGACCTTTATACATCTAATGCTAAAAATCATCTTCCCACCACTCTAGCTTCAAGTCTCCCCACAATACAGCCCACAAATATGGCAATTAGAATTACAGAATGCTTGTGCCAATATTTCCTAAGCTATACATACAACACTGTAGTATTGACACTATCCTTTAGAGTCTTAAAACACGTGGCTTGTTATTTTTTAGTATTACATTCGAGTATATTCTATTTCCAAAAGAATTTTTCTAAAGTAGAAATTTGTTGTCTTTCCTGTTCTATATGATAGCAAACTCCTTCTTCTGAATATTCTTAGTGAGTTTGTGAATTATAACAGATGTGGTTATCATTAAAATATGAACTCTTTATATAAACTCATCTGTTTAAAAAAAGGCTTTCATTTTCTATATCTGTGCTTGATATTTTTCTCATGATGTTTTTTTAATTTTTAATTTTTATTTATTTTTTTTGTGTTCAGGGTCTCACTACACCGCCCAGACTCCTAGAGATCCACCTGATTTCTGCATCCCTAGTGCCAGGATTATAGGTGTGCGCCACCACACCCAGACTCCAGTCACCTGCTCCATGCACCTGGGGCCGGGGCTGGTGTGGCATTTGGAGTCAGGGATTTTCTCATGATCTTACACCTTTTTATTATATGTGTTTCCTACTATCTCCTTCTCTACTTCTATTCGGTCTTTCTCTGTCTTCCTGTATCTGACTCTGTCTTCTCTGTCCTTGTCCCTGTATCTGTCTGTCTGTCTCTGTCTCTCTGTCTCTGTCTCTCTGTCTCTCTCTGTCTGTCCCTCTCTCCCTCTCTCTCCTTCTCTCTCTCTCCTTCTCTCTCTCTCCCCCGTCAGACATTTTGACATAGATGGTACTGAAGACCCACTAAGATAGATATTGTAAAGAGTGAATTCATCTGGAGAGAGAACACAATTTATCAAGGAGACCTGAGAATACTAATAAGTAGAATAACCACTAATATGTATTCTATGGATTCACTAAGTACATGTTATCTTAATGTGTTGGTGGTTATTATAGTAATGTATTCTTTCTTAGTTCAACAAAAATGTTTGTGAGCCACTGAGAAACAAAGATTACACAGATCATTAAACTGAAATGTTATTATTAAATATTTTTGCATATATCTCATTTCAAAAATAATTATTTATATTAACATTCTAACAGAAAACGAGAAGAAAGCATTCTGACTTTTCCTTTTGGTCATTTCCTTTTCGCAATTATTTGTGTAATTTCAGCCAACTTTTCATGTGCCTTTCATGCTGCAGTGGCACACTGAGCACGACAGTCACAGGGCTAGAGCTGCATGGCCCCAAGAGAATCACCAGGAGTCTACCGCCATGCCACTGTGAATGCGCCCTATCTCGGCTGATCTCGGAAGCGAAGCAGGACCAGGCCTGGTTAGTACTTGGATGGGAGAATCACCATAAGCAAGCACAGAGGAAGCGATACTAGTCCACACCGTAACACTTGCCTCTGGACAAACTATCTGGAGGTTAAAATCAGTTGGTTTTGGGGCTGGGGAGATGGCTCAGTGGAGTAAGCACTTCTCTGGCAAGCACAAAGGCCTGAGTTCAATCCCCGGTTCTGAAAAAAAAAAATCAGTTGGTTTCTCTCTTTTATCCATACAATACTAAAACTAATCTTCACACCACGCTCTTTTCAAATGCCCAAGCTAAAAACTTCCAAGTACAGCAATTAGAGTCATAGAATTGATGTGCTAGTATTTCCTGGTCTACACGTGCAGCACTACAGTAGTGGTGCTAGGAGCTAGGGACTTAAGACTTATGACTTTGTAATATTTTTCGACAATTAAAATAGTAAAGATAATTAGTAAAGGTAATTTCCTTGTTAAAATTTTTGCTTTGTCTTTGACTGATAGAACTGGGGTTATAGGATTAATGGTAGAAAAATAAGTAATCCAGAAATCAAGTGCAAAATGACAAAAGTGACACACAGAAAAGAAAGCATTTTCTGTTACCTTGAGGTAAAATCCAGAGTTCCAGTGCTAGACGGTGGTCAAATTCTGTGTCAGATAACAGAATCAGTTAATATTTCCAGTTTTATTTCACATTCTCAACTTGCAGAAAGCAGAAATGCTGAATAATAAAGACAATAAGAAAAGAGTACTGTGAAATGTTTGATAGGTGAGTAAAACATGAAAATATAAGTACAGTGTGGTTTGGACAAACGTGCACATGGTAATCTAACGTTTTCTCATAGAAGCCTACGAGGTGCTGTGCTTATTAAGAGAGAAAGGTCAATTCATGTAAGTTACTGTGTGCTTTCATTAAGTAAACCTTAGACAAATGTTGCATCCACCTGGATTAATTTGATTAAACTAGCCTCTATCAACAAATGTTACTTCCACTTTTAAAAATTGCTTTGGTCTAATTTCAACGTGAATGAATTTAGAAAGCACAATTTTAAAAAAGATATTTAAATTATTAGGTGTATTTGTTCACAAAGATAAAGTGGGTAGAAAAATACTAAGAAAATGGCATCAATTTAGCATTTTTGCCCTTTTCCTGTCATCATCAATTTCATTATAAGTTTAATTTTCTTTATTGTAATACCTCATAGGGTAAAATTATTGATAAACATCTTTAAGCAAAAGGTTATAAAGACTTTTCTCATGTGGTACTTAATCCATAATGTTTCACTGGAATATCCAACAATACATACAAGAGAAATAAAATATTACCCACATTGCTGCCCTGTCTATAATATTAAAACATTATCTTTTAGACAAGATTGCCTTTACCTTCCTTTTAGAGGTGTTCAAGCTATTTTTTTCATACTATGCCTTGCTTGACCTATAAGCAGGGTTTCCCCAATGATTCTGCTGTCACTTAAAGAAGAATATTTACATTTGAAAGTTCTGTCAAACTTCTAACAAGTTGCTGAAATTTAGGAAATGGAAGCCACTAGGCAACAGTCGAGGGGGAACAAATGTGAATTAAGGTATAGAATGTTCCCGATTCAGATATTATTTCTGAGAATCGTACTATTGATGCTTCAAACAAGTACTTCAAATGTACTAGGAGACTTTATAATCTCTTTTCTACAAAATAAACTGTTATCTGACATGTATTTAGATGTGCTGATTCACTGTACAGTCAGAAAATAGAAACTCTGATAATATTAAGAAGAATTACCACAAAGGAAGTTACTTTCCAGTTTCCACTATACTGTGAATTATGAACATTTCCACATAATATTTCTTAAGGGAAATGGAAGATAATAGGTAAATGAGTGACTCTTCATGGTGGGAAATGATAGTAAAAAGAATGTTATATATGAGTTGTATAATCACAATATGTACTTGAACATTTATGTTATTACCTGGTGTGCATCACTTGATTATCATTTTTCTTACATCTTTTTTCAATGTTTTAAAAGTTATAACTTCCAGAAGATAACAACATGATTGTTATTTCCCAATTTAATTTGGATGTTCTTAGTACTCCTCTCCTCAACTCTTCCTACCCATTCATGTTCAAAGATTTCAGGGCTAAAGATTTTTGCAACCCTATCTCTGCAACTCCTACTTAAAATGCTAAGAGGGAAAAAGACAAAAGAAAAAAAAAAAGAAGTGTAATTGCCACTGTAAGTTAATAAGTCCAGATCTTTTCCACAAGACAGAAGAAGATGTGCTAAAGATCGTGGAAAGTGATGACGCAGACATGGTGCCTGCGCTTTCTTCAGCCCTCCTCTGTCACTCATATTAGTGACTCTTACACACTAAGGTAGATAAGAAGATTTGATTTGAGGCAAATAAGCCCCTCCAACTCCTTAGAGTTAACTTTGAATGAATATTATTTTTTCTTACCAAACTATATGACCTCCTTTGACTTAGCAATAAGCAAAAGAACCTCAGCATATGAACCCAAGTGGCCCGTGACAGTTTCAGTGAGCCAACCAGGGTGGAAGTGCCTGCTCCAGAGAGGCTCCCATCTTTTATTTATTTATTTTTTATGTATCTGGCACATGGTCTCACTACACAGCTTGGACTCCTAGTTAGTTTCCTGTTTCAGTCTCCCCAGTGCTGGAATTGCGTGCATGCCTTACCCTGCCAGGTCTCGGTGGCTAGCTCAGCATGCCCATGGATGGGGCCAGTGCACAATGTGCTGCCGGGGATCAAACCCCTGTCCCTGCGCTTGTCTAAGTAGGTACTTAGTCCTCTGAGTTATCTCGCTGGCTTGCACTTTGCAGATACTAGGAAAAGGGACTGACAGCTCCTAGGTGGCTAAGCCATCAGTGTCAGGGCTCTAGGCACATTCCAGACAGCTGTCAAGGACACTTATATGCCCAGGAATCTCTCTCCTCTTCTGTTTGCTGAATCAGTTGCCTATCAAAATTTTTATTAGTGAAAGGATATAAATTATTTGGCAGGTGATCAACTTCACCTTTTATCTCCACAAGAAATTACAGTCCTGTTATCTACTGTATCCATCAGTTAGAATGTGTCTAAGGTCTTGCAGCAGTGGCATTTGAGTGAGGTAAGGACCTTCAACTTTTGAAGCCATTCTAGGCTTATTGTAGGCCATTTGTCAGCAGTGCCATTTGGTGTGAAGCAAGTACCCTCACTCTCGTGGCTGTTTGGACCTACTTCAAGTAGGACCTTCATGCAGGGCCAGACCATCTTGGCTGATGATAAAAGAAATTCAGAGGCTGAAAAAAGTTCTAAGCATTAGTTTTGTTGGCTTAGAACACTCATTTATTTTGATTGTTTGGTTTATTTTATCTTTCTCTTCTTATTTCTTTTTTTTCTTTATCTTCTTATCGCCACTTTTATTCTAGGAGGGGCAGTAGGGTTTTGGTATCTTCTATGATTATAGTAGCTATTTGGGTCTTCAAGCTGTTCTGAAGTTTCTTTGTGAGCCTATATGGAGTTCTTAGAATGCTTGTCAATGAAAAAAGTTTAGACTAAAAGATTTTAAAAACATAGGATCATTGATGTGGCATTTGAAGATGTCTGATACAAACTGTGTAGGAATAAAAGTGTACGTGCTACATTGAGCTGTGTAAAAATTTTAGTTACTTAGTACTTAGACAAAAAATGATTTTATAGTAATACATATGGGTTGTTTCACTGAAAATCATGCTCTGATTTCATGGAACTGTCCTTAAGATACACTCTAGGTGCCTTTCTCCATGCTAACATCCATAGCCGCTTTGCTTGGGATTTTTTGGGTTAGTGGAAAATACAGCAAAAGCCTTCTCTGCCACTGACCATGCAGCTGTTTGACTCATTGTGCATTCTTATTGGGGTTAAGTTTCCCTTCATTTTGGCTAATAGTTCTTGGTTCTTTGCTAACCAGTTGTCCTCTAAATTACTCATCAAAATTTTTGTATGCTGGACATTTGCTCTTATCGCCTGTGATCTCCAGTCCTTAACAAGACAAGTGAGAATACATAACTTTAGATACCTTGCCTTGTGTTTTACTTGGTGAGGAATATTGTTATTGATTTAGTTTCTTTTCTCTATATTAGAGTTCTTGAGCATTGGAAACAATATAAGGAGGCACAAATTTCTGACCAGCTATGTATAAACTTTAATAAAATGAGCAATATTTTAAAAGTTGGGGCAAGAGATTTTTTGAATTGACTAAGACCTATAAAAAGTTATGGCAGAGGAGAAAGAAAATATTCAGGAAAGTCAAGCTCAGATTAGCTGGAAACTCAGTCTCCTTTTAGATATATATTTCTCACCCTGCTGCAAGAAATCTTATCTCAACAAAAAATGGGGGGGCATGGGAGATGGCTCAATGGAATAAGAAATTCCCTGGCAAGCACAAGGATCTGAGTTCAATCCCCGGTTCCACAAANAAAAAAAAAAAAAAATCCTATCTCGTGGATGGAATTTGAAGATGGGATTTTGCTTAGAATTATAGAAAGAAAAATCATGACAGATTGAAGTGTTTGTTTTATGTATATTAGAACATATGATTATATTTTATATTATTTGTATGTGTGGGACTGTGAGCATATATGTTAGATGGTGCTACATTAATTTAAAAATAAGAGCACTCGGTAAATAAAACAAAACAAAAAAATAATCCCCTAGTGATTTGTTCTTATGACTTGTGGAAGTACAATATTTTAAAAATGTAACAATATGTCTTCTGTTAGCAAATTTATACTTGGCTAGTGTTAGTCAATAAGAGTTACATTTTAAGTGTTTGCCTTTCAGAAAAAAGTTATTTCCCAAAGTTATAAAAGTGACTGAAGAAGATAAAGGAAATGCATTAAAATATTTTATTTTTTTAAGATCTTAAAGAGTCTTGAAAATCAGAATCGGTTAAGCTTTGAAGTAATTCAATACACATACGATTATGGCGGTGGATTGGCATTCTTTCAGGTAAAGGTTTAAATTCTTAACTTTTCAGAAAAAGTTATTTAACCAAATTCAATGTAAGTCTGTTCTTGGTATTAGTAAGAGGCATCCTAAGAGGTAATATTTTGGTTAAAATAGTTGTGTTTCATAGCAAAAATGACTTTTAAGTCCACAACTGTCTGAAATAATAATGTAATTCATACTTTAATGAGCAGCATGTAAAATCCCACTTCTGCTTTCTCTCCCTGTGTGTCATGGCTATGACACTTTTAGGACCAGTTAGTTGCAAATATTCAAAACTGCTTTTGGGCATGAATGGTTTACCAAGACTGCAGATTCAGCCTGGTTATTCTACTTAGCAGAAGTTGAATAATATACAGCCTCAATGGGTTATTACAGTACAGAAGTAGAAGCAGTGAAAGACTCACATTTATTAGCTATTATCTAGTAAAAGGCCTTATAATGATTGATATATCATGTCAACTTGAGAAGTTTAGAAGCTTAACTAAGCAACTTGTCAGGGTGCCAGGCTCCTCACACTGTAAATAACCTGGGCCTGTGCAAGAGGAGGCCACAGAGATGGTGTGAGAGCAACACCCCAAGGATGGAGAGCCTGCTGCATATAATATAAGGGAGGGAAAGTGGCTTGCTCTCCTTCCCTTGTGCTCTTGCTACTTTTGCTGCGTTCTGCAACCCACATTGAGCTGTTGTCCTTGTGTCATTCTGCCCTGCCTTGGAGCCAGCTGATTATGGACTGAAACCTCCACAAACTGAGCTAAATAAACTATTCCTTTCTTATTTTGGGGAGGTGAGTATTTTGTCGCAGCAACAAGAGAAAAGTAATGAAGATAAAATTCATTATGGGGAGTAGGGCCATTTCTGTGACTATTCCTGACCATGTTGTATGACAGTTTGGGAATGGCTTGTGGGAAGAGTTTGGAGAGGCTTAGAGACATCACCTGAAAGGAAGTGCTAGAACACGCTAGGCTGTCCTGTATGGGGAATTCTAGTCAGAGCTCAGGAGACCAGAAACCTGATAGAAATCATGCTGGTAAAGACAAGGCTTGAGCGGTTTCTATGAGGAAGGACTGCTTTCGTTGTTAGACTCCAGGTAATGTGTGCTATGACTCAGCAGAAGTTTTTTGTGCATTTTGCTCCTGTCCAGAGACATTGCTTGAGAGTCAGATTAATGGTGGAAGAGTAATTAATCTGGCAAAAGTAATTTTAAGACAGTTTAATGTTGAGATTGTGGCCTGGTTATTGCTAGGGAATTTTAACTAGCTTTATGTTGAGAATCAAGAGCAACGGGCCAAGCAGAATGACTAAAGATATGAATTTGGCCCAAAAAGAAGCTCCAATAAAGCTGTGTATTGCAAGATACAGCAGGGGAGATTTTGATTGCTGAGCAGGAACAAGAAAATACAAAATCTGATCTGAGAGCATAACAAGAAACAGTAACTCAACCTTTTGCAGCCCCAAACTGCAAAGATGAAAGACTTTGCTTTGAGGAGAAAGCTGCACAGTATCATGTACGAAAATAGTGGCAGTGTAGGAAATTTTTTCTAGAATTGAACTCAGAGTGTCCAGTGATCCAGGTACTTGGCCCCTACAGCCAAGAAAGAGGAGAGCCTGGCTACTGCTCCAACTGGCAGTAGACCTTCCTACACACCATCCATATGGTGCTGGTTTTAGGTACAAGTAGAATTCAATGGTTGTGAGGTTAAGAAGGCTTCCAGTCCAATTTCAGAAGGCCTGGAAGGCCAGGAAGTGTACCTCAAAGAGGGCAGTGTGTGGAGTTTTGACTATGAAGCTGAAGGTGCAGTGCATACAACAGGCATTTGGGAAAGCCAAGAATATGGATCATCTAAGGAAAGTTGTAAGGAGGGAGCAAAGTGGACTTAACAGAGAAGCCATGGGAGCTGTGACCATCAGAAGCACCATGGGGGATAAACCATCCTTTGAGGCTCACAGATTGTTTCAGGTGCTGGACATGGAACTAAATGACTTAATGTTTGACCTCCTGGGTTTTTGACTTGCTTTGGCCCCAAACATTTATAACTCCCTGTTTGTAACTTTGAGGATGAAAATGTTTATTTTGTGCTATTGACTATTGGAAGTGTCTAACTTTTCATTTGTTCAGGGTCTTGAAGCTAAGAGTTTGCCTAAAATCTCAAAGGAGACTTGAGACTTGGACTCTGCAGCAAGGCTGAAATTGTTAGAACTTTGGCAACTTTTGCAGATGGACTGAGTACCTTTTGCATAACGGAATGTGCATGAGTCTTTTGGGGGGCAGGAATGTAATGCTATGACTCTAATGTAATGTAATGTTGATAGACTTAATACTGGTTCTTAAGGATTGTAAGGGACCAGGGAGATGGCTCAAGAGAATAAGCGCTTGCCTGGCAAGTGCAAGGATCTGAGTTCCCCATTTCAGAAAAAAATTTTTTTTAAACTTGTGTTATAATGTTCAAGTTGTGACATGATAAAAATAAGCATATGTTTGCATCTGGACCCCAAGTAAAAGAAATGTGTCTGGCTGGAAGTTGATAAATGGTAGGTTGTAATGGTTGATGCATTGTAGCAATTTGAGAAGCTTAGAAGTTTGACTAAGCAACTTATGAGGGGTCCAGGGTCCTCATTTTATAAACATTCTGAGCCTGAGCAAGAGGAGGGAACTGATGGTATGAGTGCTACACCCACCTTAGAGTGCAGAGCCTGCATATGATATAAGGGAGGACAAGAGGCTTGCTCTTCTCCCTCTGTGCTGCTGCTGTTCTTGCTGTCTTTTGCCACCTTGGACTGTTGCCCCTGCGCCAGACCACCCTGCCTTGGAGCCAGCTCCTTATGGGCTGAAGCCTCCACTGACTGAGCTAAACCAATCATTCTTTCCTTAATTTGGGGAGCCAGGTATTTTTTTTCTCAATAATGAGAAAAAATTAACCAAGACAGGCTCTTTAAGAGCTTTCTTACTAAGCTTACATTGAAGAAATAGACAGTTTATCTTATTCTTTAACTTGTGTCTAATACACATTGCCCAGACATGTTGTCCTTTCCTGAAGTTTGTCAAAAGCTGAGTCTATTTTTAGACGAATAATAACGTATCTAACTCTCAAATAATAAAGTCCAGGGACACCGCTATGGGTCAGTTTGTGAAACTCTAGATCTCTTAAGCTTTGCCATTCTAAAGAATCATGACTAGTAAATTTGATTTTATCATTTGCAAAGTAGATTCACCGATGGGCACCTGGATTATTTGTTTCTTGTGACATGAACGTTTAGTTAAAAGTAAATCTTTGGGACCAGTATAAATACTTAAGTTTGAATTCCTCAGAAAACACTTCAAGGATTATTAAATAATGTGCTGCAGTGAGTATTGATTACAACTGTAAAAAGCTTTTTCCTCAACCAAAAAAATAAATAAACAATGTGCTAACTTTTGTTTGTCACATGTTTTGCATTCTGTGAACAATTTAGAAATAATTGTGAAAAATCAACTAAATATTTAAGTAAAATATCTAAACTATTTAATTATGGAACACTAAAACTCAAAAAAAAAAATGACAGAATGTGCAGAAGCAAGCCCCTGATGATGAGAGCTCAGTTTTCTTTCCCCAAGACAAAAAGGAAAATAAACTGAAGATGTCTGGGAGTGCTAAAGGAGCCCTGGAGGCCGGAACTGGCTCTCTGCCCCACCCTTCTTACCATAAAAGACCTAATACTGGTTACTTACTCTCCTATACACTGGGTGATGGTGATTTCAGATGAATAGGCCCACCATCTCCTTGAAGCTAGCATTATATTATTATTATTTTTTTATGCCAGGTATTGAACTGGGACCTTGTGCTTGCCAGGCAGGTGCTTAGGCCACTGAGCCACCTCCTCAGCCATTCCTCATGACTTTAAACATCAATAAATTATTTTTCAATAATATACACCAAAGACTTTCATAGTTTTTTTAATTCTTAGAGTTATATATGTATACATTTTGATATGTACAAAAGATACCAAGTAATAACCTCAAATCTATCATATTTTATACATTATGTATTCCATTGAACTTGATAACAATGTCATACAAATAGTTCTAATTTTTTCCTAAAATATTCATGCAAGTTTTTGAAATATGGAAAGATCAATCTCATTACTTTCGCTAGTTTCTGAGTAGAACGTAGTTTTGATCTTATAATTCCTTTGTTTGCTTTTCCTATTGACTAAATTGGGTTATAAACATTAGTTTTTTGCTTGTGATATGCTATTGTTTGAACAAATTTCTGAATGTCAATTAGCACTGGATATCTTAACAGCACTGGTAATGGCCTCACTAATGAGCTTTCTAAGCACCAAATCACATACATGGATTTCCATTTTCCAGCTCCCTGAATATCAAGACCTAGTAATGAGTGAGGAGAACAAAAATAAAAATTAGTGGAAAGAGAACAAGGAGAATGAGAACTATAAAATTCAATTTTTAGGGAAAAATTTGCAGCTCCAGGACCCAGAAATTCCTCAAGCCTTCTTTGCATTTTTTCTCTTCCTTCTGGAAGTGCTAGTCCTGGACAACTTCTGTTCCCTGGCATGTTAGCTTTTCATCCTTGAATGGGTCACCTTTATTCACCTGTACACTATGCTTCCTCCCAAGGACTCCTCAAATTCCAACACATGTGAGTGGTTCACATTCTAATGCAGCTGCCAGATGGGTAGATTGACAAACAGTAGGAGTGCATGTCCTCAGTCACCCTTCTGGAGGGCCCTCGCAAGCCCTGTAAATACATCCAGTTTCAGATCATTGTGCACCCTTCTCTCTGTGGGATGCACTCTCTCTCTCTTTGTGTGCATACTTTTAAATTTCTGCCTAATAAATCTTTAATGCTACTCTTAAATTTATACCTCTTTCTGAAATGTCCTAAATTTCTTCTTTGTGAGGGAAGTCAGCAAAACTTCAATTTAATTCTATAGTTAGAGTATGTCTTGGCTTTTTATTTCAGAAGGCTGAGCTTTGCCCCTTCGCATTCATACTTGCACTGATAGAATTGACCTTTTATTCCATTTTTCCAGAGAGATGAAAATTCCCAATAGCAAATATATTTAGGTCATTTGTGGAGAGTCAACCTCAATTTTGATATTTAATTTCTTCCACTATATATACCTATATTCTTACTGCCATGGTTTAAACTATGTTCTTGTCCCTTGATGTCAAAGAATTAAGGCAAAAACAAAGCAGGTAGACAGGAGGAATGTCCAATACGAGGGGAACTCAAAGATGAGTTGCCATGGAGATGCTTTGTCTAGTTTTTATAGTCCAAAATGACCAGGGATCTTACCATTCTGAGTCTAACCTAAGCTCAACGATAGGATAAAAATGAAATTGTTAAAGTAGAAATTAGGTTAGGAGGAACTGAGGCACATAGCAAGTATATCTCGGCAGGTGCCTCTTGCCCTCTATCCTATCTAGGAGTTTTATTAAACGAACAAAATAAAAAGGAAAAAAATAATTTCTAGATATGTGGGAGGAAAAGTTATCATAGTGGTCATCCATCATCTTATGTGTTCCCCACTTCTTATATCCTTGCACTTGATTTCTGTCTGGTTCTTATTAAATATTGACATCAGGCTTCATCTTATCTAAGGTCTTGTCACTCTGACTCTGTCCTGGATACAGCCCTTCGCTACTACCTGCTACAGTCTGCCAAACTTGCCTCTCTATAAAATAATGGAGTATTTTTGTGCCTAAAGCTCTCTGCTAATAGATCTCTGGTATAATGAACTCAGACTTGTTTTCAGTTCTTCTACTTACTTTCCCATATTAACAATAGTGTACTCTCTAACTACTCTACCTTGGTACATTTATCTCCATGTCACTTAACATTTTTAATGTAAGATCTCTAGCATTTATCTCTTGACTATTTGATTTTTGTACTCTTGCCAAAAAGTCCATAAACCATTTGGTGCAAGTAATATTTGTGTGCTTACTCCTGTTCTCCAGTATCTACAAGAGCAGTTGATGCAAAACAGATATCAGAACAAATATTTATTGAGGAAATGAATTTCCCTCTTTCATTAAAAGTCTTTTAATGGACTGACTTTCATCTCACAGAGAGTGGAGCATACCTGTTGTTTTTTACTCCTCCGATGCTGGTCTGACTGTAATCTCTCTAAAGACTCTCTGACCTCATTCCTACCTTATTAACTGTTCCATCCGCATTGGCCTTAGTCCCTTTCTTTGGGTAAACCATATAAAGGTCACCTTATGGCTTGCACAGTTGTTCCTCTTTTGTATAATATTCATGGACTTACTCCCTCACATCTCAGTTTCTTAATATTTTGTAGGAAATATCAAAGCAATAATTTTTAAGTATCAAAGAAATAATCAAGATAAATATAGTCTGATTTTGAAATATAGATTTTAATTGGAAACACATGGAATATTGCATTCTCTTCCCATCTTGTGAGAGCATATGGAACTCCTCACACAGGCTTATAATGAGTGTCTAGGGCAATACATTTTGCAGAAATGCAGAAATACATATCAAATAGATTTTTAGCTTTGTGAAATGCCAGAGGAAGAGCTGAACCATTTGATAATTGCCAGAACCTTTCTCTGAAAACTCACCAGGACTGTGAGTCATTGTTTAGGTGACAAGATGTCAGGATATGACAAGACATTCCAGTTATATAATATGACAAGGAGCTTAACCCAGTTCTAATACTGAAAAATACCAGTCAAAGTAAAAATAAAAATGAAATAGGTCTTCCTTAGTTTCTTTGATGAAAAGATATCAAAAGCCTTTAAAAGCACATCTATTTTCAAAATGCTCAAACTCAGAACCTAAGCCAAAGAGTAGGAGCCTTTATAAAGAAAGACTCACATGTTCTTTTAGTAGTTTATATGGCTATTTTATAGAAGCCTGGCAAAGAGAAAACAGCTCTGTCCACAAGCCAGATAAACTATGAGGAAATAGATTTTATGAAAAACAGAAGATTTTTGTTGAGATAGAATAAAATGTTTAGAAATATTGAATTTTTATAGATGTAAAGCCTTTCATTGGATTTACTTAAACTTATATAACTCTTGGACTGATTGTTCTCTTGAAAAAAGTAGGACACTGCTATATTCAATGAAGAACACAGATTTGAAATGACAACACCTTTAAAGCTATAAACCTTATATTTGAAGAACATAAATGAAGAGGGCTAGGATTATTAGTGAAAGCAACTATGTGATTTATAAAACAACTTAACGTTCAAATTGAGGAAAAATAAAATAATTCCAAATGTTAATATTTGCTCCACAAATGAGTGGGTCTACATAAAGAACACTGTCATTATTTTGCAGTAGTTTTGCAAGGTATTTCCTGATACTTAGAGTGCTTCTTCTGTAGAGTTGAGTATTTAATGAGGCAATGGAACTTCTGTTTATTGAACCTGCACTTCAAGTATATAAAATTTCTAAACCAATTTGTTTCATCGATAAAACTAATCACACATGAACCACTTAAAAATAAATTATACAGCTAATATTTGATGTTATAAAATTTGAAGGACAGCAGTAACACACACATGCTTTAAATATATATATATATATATATATATATATAATGTATAATTTAGACAGAAATAGCACAAATGTACAATTATCTTTCTTGGAAAATAAAAGTGCTTAAGTCAGTTGGTGACACATTCCTTGGAATGTATTTCAATGTTTAAATGTTTCACAAATGTTTGTTTGCAGTACCCAATGGTAACACTTATTGGGGTGCATTTCTGCATGTACACAACACATCTTAATTCTTTTCTGTCTCTATCCCTCCCACCTTTCCCCACTCCTCCCAACTTTGGTTCCTCTTCAAATTTGCAACAGTTCTATTTTCATTTTTTCTTTAGTGCTTTTATCTCATCTCCTCTCCCTCTCATTCTTCTCCCACCCATCCATATTCTTCCCCCTCCTGTATTGAAAAGATATGCCTAATTCATATTATCTAGCTTTTATTTAGCTCCTTATATTTTGGGTGTTTCTCATATGAGAAAAATTATACATTATTTAATCTTGTGTGCCAGATTTATTTCACTTAATTTTATCATCTCACGGTGCATGAATGCCTGATGCTTGTATTTCTTGATGATAGAATAGTACTCCAGTTTTTATAAATATCCCATTTTTAATCTATTTATTTGTCGATAAGCATGTATTCCATTTCCAAGATTTAGACATTATAAATTGTGTTGCTGTAATGATGAAAATGCATTGCATTATAATCAAATGATTTTACCTCTTCTTGAAAAAGGCATGAAAGAGGACTAGCTCAGTGAAATGGAATTTCTATTTTTAGTTCTTGAGGAATCCCTGCACTGATTTCCATAGTGATGCTAGCTTTTCCTCATTCTCTAGGCAGTTTCTTCATTCTCCGGATTGTTTACTTAACATTATTTTCCTACTTTTTCATGACAGTGATCTATAATTCTGTGTGTGTGTGTGTGTGTGTGTGTGTGTGTGTGGTACTAGAGATTGAACTCAGGACCTTGCACTTGCCAGGCAAGTGCTTATCCTTCTGAGCTATCTCCCTGGCCCCTGATCTATAATTGTAGTCTACAAAGAAGTCTTTATGTCGCACTGACTTGCAGTTACTTTATGAGTATAATTCTACACCATTCTTAGTTCATAAATTTCACACAAAAAACTTTTACAGTAATATTCTGATAAAGTCTAGAATAAAAAACAAGAATAAGATATTAGTACGGGGTGATGGGTTAGCTCAGCCAACTAAGCTCCTGCTTAGGGAAGCACAGTGACTGGGGTTTAATCCCCAGTACTACATTTCACACCGGCCCAATCCCCAGGTGCACTGAGCCAGCTACCAGGTGTGGTGGCCCACACCTGTAATCCCAGTGCTTGGGAGGCTGAAAGCAGGAGAATCACTATGAGTCCCATCTGCATAATGAGACCCTGTAGACCCTGAACTAAAGAAAAAAAATAGAAAAAGAAATTTATCCTCTCCAATTTATGCTCTTTGATGGACACAGATAAATCAATATGACAGCTACAAAATAAACTCAAGGCAGTATTATAAGAAAGTAATATCAGATTAAAAGTTCTATATTTTGAAGTCAATGGTATCATTTCATCAAAACAGCAAAGGAACAACTTACTTGATCATGGAAGTTTTTCACTGCAAAGTGAAGATTGACAATTGAAGCAGTATGTATTATTTGCTTGAAAATATACTTCTTGCGTGTCCTTTCTTCTTACAAAAATTGTTCGAGGTATTTATGAGCATCTATTTCACACATAAAATATCTTCAAAGTCCTACAAGTACTAAAGACAAAAATAAGGACATGATTGATAACATGGTAACTGTTTCAAGGGCCCATATTTTCCCCCTTTTGTGTTGACTCTCACATCATCCAAGGTTACATTGAGAAACTCAAGTACAAAAATGATAGGGAGACCAGTAAAAACAATTTTATTTTATAAATTCTGTTTAAAAAGTAAGAAAGTCACCCAAATACAAAAACATTAACATATTAGTGCATTTTAAATTCCAGTGAAGAAAGGATACACAGAATATAGCAAAATGCAATTCAATTTAACCAATAGTTTCATGAATCAATAGAAGCAAAAGGAAAGAGGAGGGGGGGGAAAGGAAAGAGGAAAAGACGTAGAGTTAGAGATAGAAGGAAAAATAATGTTCTGTATTCTAACTACATTCATTCAATGAAGGTAACTGGTGACAGTCATAAGCTTTGGTGAGTAAGGGCAGAATGATATATGGTGCCGGCCATCGAGGCCTGAAAAGGGGTCCAGACCTGCAGTCAGGGGCCGCAGCGCCCTGTGCATGGATGTGTCAAGGCCATGGAGTCACTCGGCCAGTTTTTGTTCCCATCTCATTTCTTTTTTAGCATGAACACTTTTCTCCGTATCATACACTTACTCTCTCTGAAAGCTTTGACTGGATTTTCAGTACCTCTGACTTCTATGGTAGAACCTTAGTTTCATTAAAGCCTGTTATCTGCTCTGCTTAAACATTTAAAAGACATCGAAAACAACCTATCAGAAATATATTATGCAGAGTTGGCAGCATTCTAACAATTTCAGGTTTTCTGTGTTTATTCAAATATGAAGAAACCACTTACTATACCACATTGATAATGAAAGAGCAAGACGCTTACATAGAATATTTCTCCACCTTGAAAATGACAGTGTTGCAGCTGAATTATTGTACCATTTTCTTCTCAACAAAGTCATTGACCCAAATCAACCAGATCAGATGAACCCAATATCTTTCAGTTCAACTTCTAGTAGGAGCATCTAGTCTACGTTCCTGGAAATATTTAGCACTGGGAATATTATCAATAGAAATAGTTTAAGAAAATCCAAATCACTTGTGCGATGCAACTGTGGGAGTGCAGATGATGGGTATGTACTATAGAAGCCAAAGCTTTGGTACATATGAGGACATATGGTTAAACGATGGATTGTAGGAAATGAGTCCAAGTGAACAAGAAGGCACAGGGCCCGGTGAGCATATGGAACAATGCAGCCCACCCAAACAGTACAGTAGGGGGGTATTTAGTAGGCGAATCCAGACAGAGCAGCTGCAGAACAGATGCAAGGGCCAAGAGAGCAGCTAGACTGAAAGTAGGAAGGGGAAAAAGCTACATACACGGGACTCCATCTGCAGATAGAATAGCTGTGAGGGGCAGCTTGGAGCGGAGCTGCCTGCTGGCTTCTGCAGCTCTGCAGAGGCTTCTTGGAGGAGATGCCACCTCTGCCAGAACTGTCACATGGAGCGGGGAGGGAGACGGTGCCTTTCAACACTGTTCTCCATGCTCCTGCCGGATCCACCCCGGTAGTGGAACATAGCTGAGAGTTTGTTCACAAGGGCACCAGGAAGAACAGTTTCCAAGGGTCAACCCTGGGAAAACATGGGATTTTCCAACTAAACTCAGAATAAAAGAAAACGTAGGTGCTCTTTTCTATTAAGCCCTTTGTGGCTCCTGTCTAATCTTATGAAATTATGACGGCTTACTCCGTTCAGTCTCAGGATTCCTCTTTTCTCTGCTGTCTTCTAAATCACATCGATCACCTCATCATATTATGTTTGAACTCGCAGACATTGCACCCTGCGCACTCTGCACAGGTGTGCTTGGGCGGCTTGGTGTCGGGCCTCCTCCACATCTCCGAAGTAGGTGCTTCCAGTGTGTTCTTCTCAAAGCATCTTGTTGTCAGGTTCAGGAGAGCAAACCCTGATTAGAGAGAGGAATAAAGACAGAACGCAGAAAGCATCTTTGTGGGAAAGTTAGAGGGCTTCGCTGCAAGGAAGCCTGGAACTGATGCAAGCTCTCATTTAAAAAAAAAAAAAGTTTTCATTTTTTGATTCTACTTTATTTTATGTATTTCATACAGGTTCTCACTACACAGATCGGACTCAGAGTGATGCTCCTGTTTTCAACCTCCCATGATCTGGGACTACAGGCGCGCACCACCTCATCCAGTGTCAATTGCCATCTCAGCATGCCCCGGGGACAGGGATGGCATGACATGACAGAAATCTAACCTTGGTTCCGGGTGCTCTAGTCCGCTGAGCTGTCTGCTTGGCCCGCTCTCAGTTTTATTGAGAAGCAAAGGCGTTGTGTTCTGCTGAATACAGGTGCACATTTTAGATTAGAGTGGCCTGACAACAAATACATAGAGTGCCAGGGACATAGTTCAGTGGCGTATGTGCCTGCCTGGCAAATGCAAAGTTCTGAGTTCGACCCCCGGTTCCGGAAACAAACAAACAAAACACAATGTACAATTATTTACTTTATCAAACAGCTCCTAGGATATTCCTCTGCTTTACTGGCCAAGTGCACCTCTATCCCAGCTGAAACAACCCCTGTCTTCAAGTTGCTGAGGACCCTAACTCCTGGGGGGTCAGCAGTCAGGTGCCCTGAGCCACTTGGAGCAGATCTTAACCCTTTGGAGCTGCGAAGAACTCCATCTATGCTCATCACCCTGTTCTCAGAATAAATGATTTTCCACATGGCACATGCTGATTTCTAATACTTCAGTGTTTAATTTTTAGTTAAGTTTATTGGTACAATTTAAATATACATAACAAATACATACGACATTAAGAATGGTGTTTATTGATCTCATTTGCTTTCACCATCAGAGTTGTTAAATACCATTAGAGTTGTGTAGTGAGACCCTGTAGACTCTCTACTAAAAAGTGCTCGCTTTTAATGAAACAAATTCCAGTCCATAGAAAATGACATAGAAAAGGACACACTCTATATGTACTAAATAAATAAAAATGTGAATTAACAAATATGTTATTATTAATGTATTAAGCTGCCATGCTGTTTCTGATCTTGCCTGCCACATTAACAAACCTGCCACTTCTCCTCTGGGAAAAACACTTTTATTCATTATTTTGCTACCGGACCACTGACAAGATAAATTAATTTGTTCTACTGGTTTCTCTTCCTCGCAGTCCATTAACTTGATCTGCTCCCCTCCTGCTTCTGAACTTGATATGGTCAACAGATCCTCCACACTTCACTAACTCAGAGTTTTTCAGAAAAGTTCATTGAACATTTCCTATAAAATTAATTTAAGAGCAGAAAAAAAAAAAACAACCTTCATGCAAGTATAGAACTCAGTAAGTTTTCAAATCTAATTTCCTCTAAAACAGGCACATTTAGGTATTTTTGCTTGGCTGCTTATAAACTGGAATTTGGTTTAGGAATCTCATTTATGAGTAATGTTAGAAAAACTGTGTCAGATGAATTACTTTGATCAAAATTCATTTGAGAAAAGAATGATTCATTCATGCGCTAGGCAATACCCAGAATGAGATGTTCAGAGAACTTTGCACAGCATTATGGGAAGTGCTGTTGTAATGGCTGGTACGCTGGGTCAACCTGAGAAGTCTAGCAGTGTAAGGGACTTGGCAGGGTGCAGGGTCCTCATTTTGGAAACATCCTGAGCCTGTGCAAGAGGAGGGTACAGAGCTGATATGAGGGCTATACCCACCCAATGGTGGTGTGTGGCCTGTACACAAACTAAGGGAGAAAAAGAGGCTTCTTTCCTCCTGTTACTCTTATGGACTGAAATTTCCACAAGCCATAAGCTATATAAAACTTTCCTTCCTCAATTTTGGGTGTCAGGTATTCTGTCTCAGCAACAAGAGAACCGTAACCAAGACAGAGATCTTATAGACAACTTAGGGAAGGAAAGTACAAAAAATATGTCACTGTCTACAACCAAATGCCTCATTCATGTAGTAAGAGATTGGCCTTTTGTGAAAGAAATGATTTGTTAGCTGTATGCTACTGGTTGAAGTTTACATGCTCATAATTGGGAAAAACAAGTTGTATTGTTACAAAATATGTTCATAAATTAGGTTTTGTTTATTTTATGTATTAAGTTAAATGGTAGTTGGTTAGACAGAGACTCAAACTATGGATACAATTCAGACTGCCGTTTTCTGCTTATAAATTTAACAGGAAGATAAGTGCTAGGTATAAATATAAAACAAAACAGAAACCCCCTGCTTTTTTAGGAACTCATTGTGCATTTTCTGCTACATTGGATTTTACTTCATCTTTTAATTGTCATTATTTTGTTTTTATAATTATCTGGGGTTTTTTCTTCATCATGCTATTTTTTTTCTTATTTTTTTCAAACCCTGGG
Source organism: Tympanoctomys barrerae (assembly GCA_002564285.1). Lineage (NCBI taxonomy): Eukaryota > Metazoa > Chordata > Mammalia > Rodentia > Octodontidae > Tympanoctomys > Tympanoctomys barrerae. The sequence goes on from NDGN011483160.1 coordinate 26,419, forward strand.
TCAAGGGTTGACTCTCCTCCATCTTAATTTTATATATGTTGTGTTATTGCAAATTTAGTGATAATCCACAGTGATAGAAATATTTTCTATTATAATGGATAAAAGAGAAAATAGAGAAGAGACTACAGCAATGAGAAGTATAAAACTAGTGGCACCTTAGTTTACAAGCACTTTTATTTGCATTTTGCTTCCCAAACACACTCATTTGGCAAAATTTGGGTTTTATTTGTGAACTCTTACATCAGGTGAGGAGCAGGAACTCAGCCATCCTTTGATAAGGACATGCAGGTGGCCTTTTCTAGAATCATGGAATTAATCAAGTTTGTGAACTGAGGCACCCTGTATAATGAAAGAATGAGCTTTGTGTCTCGTCCCTCATTTCACCACCGTATCTCAGTTCATGTACTAAATAAAAACCCTGTGCCTAATTTAAAAAATACTTTTGATATGTATGTGTCTATATTTGACTTATTAGAAATGAAGCTCATGTGTATTATTGAGTAATAATAAATTTTGTTGATTTCCCATCATTTTCCTTTTCCACTGCATAATTGTTGTTGAGGGTTTTTTTTGTTTTGTATTTTAGGGAAGGGTCTACAGGGTGTTCAGGGTCTCACTGCGTAGATCCGACTCGTAGTGATCCTCCTGTTTACAGCCTCCAAAGTTCTGGGATTACAGGTCCGCGCCACCGTGCCTTCTCAATGGCTGTTTTGCCACGCCCCTGGGACCGGGCCGCCACGGCAGGCCGGGGGATCCTCACTGCAAAGTTCTTAATGGTGGGTTTGGGTCTCCTTCCTTTCACTCCATTCTGACACCGACAAGCTGTTTTCTCCAGGGTAGGTTTGGCGAGCTTCCCATTCTTCTTTCAGTCCTGGCTTGCGTCTTGATTTTCTCTTGGCTCTGAGCCCTGTTCCCACCAGCTCAACCCCACCAACACAGGCTCCATCAGGAATCCTCACTACACTCTGCCCCATCCCTAGTTCCAAATTTACACACTTGTCTGCCAAATAGTCATATTTTCCTGCACAATTCCAACTGTCTCACATGGAGGGAAACGTAAACCTCCGAAACTAATCTCTGTATTTTCATCTCTACATATATTGGGTTTTCCAAGTTAATTTTACTGCTGAAACTACTCTTAATATCACTTTAATGTTTAAACATGCAGTTCTTTGAACCACTGCCCCACAATCTCAAAATATACATTCCATGACTTTCTGCTATGGTCCTATATTATTTTTTAAAAAACAAATGTTCCTTTCATTATTTTCTTAGTCTAAGAACTTGTAAGTCTTTTGACACTTATCATTTAAAATGTCTCAGTTATAATGCTTTACAACAATCATAAGTCAAAATTGAATTCTTCCCAACATATTTAATCCAACAAGTAACTTGTTTCTTTTTATTTTAAATTTCTCAGGACCTAATAATAGATTTCTCCTTGCTACAAATTCCATTCTTCTTCCCATAGGCATTCTCTGGAACCTGGATATTTCTTTTGTGTTGTTCCCATATATATATATATATATATATATATATATATATATATTTTTTTTTTTTTTACTTGAACTGTCAAATAAAAGAAGCCACTCATATTCTCTCGTTGGCCTCATACGGGTGGATGTGATTTATTTATTTTTACTCTTGCAAGTCACTTCTGTGTTCCCAATCTCACATTATTCCACAGAGAACTCTGTTTCTCCTGCTTTCACTTCCATGCTCAGCTTGATGAGATTAGTAGCTATGAAACACATGAAAATAATGTATATGAACTGTCAAAGGAAAAATGGTCTTTGTGTCAGAGAGTCTCAGATACCCAGTGCTCCCTACAGCGTAGGGTTGACCCAGACATCTCCATTACCTAGATGGGAGTACCTTGGTAGTGCAGAAGGAGCCGAAGATTCTGCCCAGGCAGGATCAATGGCGGTAGCGGCGTTTCTGGTCCTGCACACAGAAGGCTGAAGGTGCTCCATGAAACCACGTGACCACAGTGGCGAGGCCGCTATGTCTGAGGCTTCACCTCCTATGCGAGACAGCGCTCAGCTGGCTTGGAAATACTTTGGCAGGAGTTCCAGAGTCTTAGCTTCCATATGTCACAGCAGCGACTTTCCATGGGAGCATTCTGCACTGAGTTGCTTCCCTCTCACGCCCGCACTTCTCTTGCATTGCATTTTGACTCCAGTGTAAATTATGCGCACTCAAATTCTTGTCACAAGCTGTGTTTGAGCTCTGAGAGCAGGACAGTGAGTTAGTTCCCATCGTCCTGTTCTTCTGTGGCGCAAATCTGCACTCCCATTTAAGCCGCTATTGAAAGGTTAGCGGCAGTCTATAAAAGGTGAAACGAGGTTAGAGACTTACGATTGGATACATGAGTAATAATTTAAAGGTAAGATAAGAAATATTTCCATTTCTTTTCCAGAAGTTGTGGCTTTTTCATTACATTTGTTATCTTAATTGTTCTAAACTGTTTAATCTCCATAATCACAGTTATTATAACATTTATTTATTTATTTATTTATTTATTTATTTATTTATTTATTTGGCAGAACCTGGGATTGAACTCAGGCCCCTGCTCTTGCCAGGAAAGCGCTTATTCCACTGAGCCATCTCCCCGACCCTGTTATAACATTTTTTGTGGTCATTTCCATTTAATCCACTCACATTTCAATGAAGATTTAGTGCATATATGAATCTGCTTAATATTAATTTTTAAAATAAATTAATATTAATGTACCTAATTCATCATTTATTTGTCATTGTCATGCCTAAGTATACTTCTTTTTTTTTAAACTGAAAACAGCTCCCTGAGATGAACAGTATAATTGTTCAAATTATTATGGCAGTAAGGCAAATATAATGAATAAAACACCCAAGGAAAGGCAGGCCATAGCAACATCATGTGTCAAGTCCTGCTCCAGATCCTGTCCAGCAGTTTCAGTATGTTATCCTCATAACTAACCATTTGCTATATCAAATTTAAAAGTTCCAAAAACAATAAAGATTTTACTATCCCGAATAAAAATTGTGAACATAATTATTCAAAATGCATTAAACTAACATTCACTGTAAAATTTCTAAATGATCAGTGTTTGCCCCAAACCCTTGACATTTAACAATTTTTTGATATCATAAGTAAGCATTTGCTGATTTCTTTCCTGTTCTTAATATATTACGAGGTTCAGGAAATTGTCACACTATATGATGTGTAACATTAATCACTTTCACAAAATTCTCATGTCAACACCACTGCAATGCTGACCTTTAGACTACTAATCTCAGTATCACTCAAATCCCTGTCCCTTCACCTCATTCTTTCCCACATTTCCCTGCTCAAATGAATCTCATGGCCAAATTTCCTGTGAGCTCTTCCACTTTTTAAGGATAACTCACACTATAAACATTTTTAAAAGATTAATGTTTCTCCATAAGAGGTTGGTTAAATCAAGCAACAGAAAATAAAAGGAGCACAATAGCAATAATATAGTCTAACTTAATTATTCAAAACATAAAATAAGGATGTACCACTCAACATACTGTGCATTTTATAGATATTATCTTACTCAGTTTTAATAATTTCACCTTGAATTAGGCTGCATTACTTGCATCAGAAAGAAAAAAGATCAAAACTGAAACTTTCCATGGTCACAAAAATAGCTAGAATTTAGAAATATTTTATTATTCTCATAACTACATACATCTGAGGAATAGTATTATTACTTATACTATCAAATGTTTATTATATTAAGTTGACAAAAATAACTACAGATAATCATATAACACAATAGTATATTTACTTATATTTTATATGTGTATCTCAGAAACCATTTTTAAAAATAAGTTAGTTTTCTTCCACACATTGGTTATTATTTTAAATTGTTTTAGCTATGTTATAATAAATATATTTTGATCACCCTTTTCTTGAAGAAAAGATGGGAATATATATATGTGCCAATTCTTCAAGATGAAGGTTATTATTATGTATTACAAACACATTCTAATACAAAAGATTCATAAAGAAAATGTTTTGTCATTCAATTTTAAATTACCTGCTCTTGGCTGAGGTTGCCTTTGAATAAAAGGTCTACCTTTGCTAGAAGTGGGGTGTTGGACCTCAGTTAAGGAGAGTGAGGAAGCTCCACATTTTGCAGTAGAAAAATAAGGGTGTAACAGAGAGTGAAGGGATGCTTAAAAACTAAGAAAGAGAGGAAGATCAAAGCAAAGAAAACAAATTATTGAATCCACTTTTAAAATTAATTTCTACCTTTCTACTGTTTTAATTTGGGATTTCAAACAATTTTTCATTTTTATGCTAGATTTTAAACATCTTAAGGCCAAGAATTTTTCATAGTAATCATTGTACATAAGTTTCTAATAATGTGTTTAAGACACATTCATTATAACAATGAAATATTTAAAAGTTTGATTTTTTACATATCCTGTTAATTTATTTGTTTTTAATACATTATTAAAATAATTTTAAATATGTTCACTATCCAAAATTGGTAAATATTTCAGAAGGTAGATATAACCCAAAGCTGAAACTAGACCCGTGCCTGTCATCATACACAAAGTTACAGTCAAAATGGAGCAAAGATTTAAACATTAAAACTGAAACACTAAATCTTCTTGAATAAAATGTAGGTAGAAATCCTAAAGACACAGGGATAGATGTAGAGTTCATGAACAAAAATCAAACTGCAAGGGAAATACTTCAAAGAATCAACAACTGGGATCTCATCTTTTGAAATATTTCTACATTTCAAAGCAAATATCCAACAGAGTAAAAAGAAAACCAACAAACTGGAAAAATTTATAGCTGATTGTTCCTTACACAAAGGCCTTCTATTTAGAACACACAAAGAATTAAAAGAAATCAGGACCCCCAAATTTAAAGTCCCAATCCAAAAAAGGGCATCTGAAATAAATATACAATTCTGAGAGAAAGAAATACAAATGACAATTAAATATGTGAAAAAATGTTCAGCATCACTGGTCAATCAATAAATGCAAATTAAAACAACACTGAGATACCATCTCACTCCAGAAAGAATGGATAACATCAAGAACTCAGGCAATAACAAATACTGGAGGGGCTGTGGAGAAAAAGGAACACTTCTCTACTGTTGGTGGGAGTGAAGACTGGTACAACCACTATGGAAATCAGTGTGAAGATTCTTTCAAAAGCTAGGATTGAACATCCCATTTGAGCCAGCTATTCTTCTCCTGGGTATTTTCCCAGAAGAACTGAAAACCTCATACCACAGTAATATGTATACACCCATGTTTACAGCAGCACAATTTGTCATAGGTGAATCTTGGAAGCAACATAAATACACATCAGCTGAGGAATAAATAAAAAAGATATGGTATTTTTATACAATGGAGTATTATTCAACTACAAAACAGGATTAATTTGAGTCTTTTGTTGGTAAATGGGTGCAACTGGAGAACATACTTTTAAATGAAATAAATCAGATACGCAAGTACAAACATTATATTGTTTCCTTAGTGTGAGAACCTGAAAGAGAAAAATGGAATCAAAGGGCTATAGTAGATGCTGGGAAAATGCAATGAACTTATTTAAAAGAAAAAGTTTCTGAGTTGAGAAGGATGGAAGAGGGAGTGGGGGAAAGACATTTATCTATGTACATAGCAGGATGGTTTGGACCACTGTACTGTATTTCTGCAGCCCTATGGACAGGAGCAGATAATATGTTTTGTCTCCTTTTATCAGTGGTTTGTGCTTTTTCTCTTCTTAATTTTTTATACATTTCTTTCTCTTTTTTTTTCTTCTTCCAATTTTACATAAATATAGATGGCAATATGAACAGCTGGTTGGAATACAACACTATGTATTACAGCAAATACTATGAAATTCATATTACTTTGTTAAGTGAAATTCCATATCACTTGCATTTTTTCTGTTTTAATTCTAATATGTACTTTCTTTACAACATAAACAACTGATTTAAATAGTTTTTAATATTCTTATTGAGAAACAAATAGCAATGAGAAAGTGTCACTACTGATTACTAGTACATTTTCAATAATTAATACATTGCATATTTTTGTCTTAGTGGTTATTCATTGTACAAGTTGCAGACATGATATCCTGTCTCAAACACCCTTAGAATAAACCCCTCTATTCATTTAATTAAGAGAATGGAGCTGTATATCTGAATTCATGCAACTACAGCATTTAAATGACAATGGAATGCCCTTCTCTGACAAAACTAACCAAAAAAGGGAGATACAAATGAATGACCATTTTATATCTGTATACTCAAAATAGGATAGATTTAAATATTTTGTAATTCATACATATATCATAACATCATACAATACTCCATGAACTTTTATAATCATTTATGATATTATAAATGAGTTAAAAAACAAGACTTAATTGTTTTAGAATCACTTTTTTCCTCATGTCCAAAAGATATTATAATATGCATGAAGATGATATAATTATTCTAATTTGTAAAATCAGTCCTAATATGATTATGATTCTTTGTGTCAAGTACAAAAATAAAGATTTCCCCATGTAGGAGTTGTATTTATATTAGGACTTAGATATGATGTGAGAGCAAAAAGTATTATTTTTCTATATTTAGCAAAGAAATAAATATTAAGTTATAAAAATATGTAAAAACTGAGTATTTTTTCAGGAAATATTTTTAAATTTTGTAATTCATTACTTCTTCACCCATCAGGTCAAGATCAACCTTAAAATCTACTTCATGAATTTTTTCTAAAATTTTATCTTTTAGAAAAATAAAATTAATTATCTCATCATTAAATAATGCATTTTGACATATAAATATTGAGGACAATACTAGAGAATAAATGCAGAAATAAAAGATTTTGTTATGTTCTTTATGATATTTCTGCAACAGTATAATAACATTAACTATTGTTATGGTTTATGTGTATTTGTCCCCCGAAAGCCTCATGGCATCCTTAGGTGCAGTTCTAGAGTTTGTGATTAATTCATAATCCACTGAGATTATGGGTGTGACTGCTGCTGAGATTATGGATGTGAGTGCTATACCCAGCCTGCGGTGGATAGCCTGAATGCATTTTAAGGAAGATAGACTTCCTCTATGTTGTCCTTGTTGCTGTTACTCCTCCCTTTTGCTCTTCCTGTTTTGCTGCCTTCTGCCTCCGTGAACTGCTGCCCTCTGCCATGTGCTGCTCTGCCTTGGATCCACCTGAGTATGGACTGAAACCTCCAGTAACTGTGAGCTAAATACACCTTTCCTTCCTTCATTTTTGGTGTTGGGCATTTGTCCCAGCAAGGAGAAAAGAGTAACTGGGACAACTATCCTCTAAACACTAAAATTTTTTTTAGCTATTTTAATCTTACTTGTCCTACAGAATTTTTCTAGTATAATTTTACTGAATTAAGGTGAATTTCAAAGATTTCTCTACAAAGAATGGCAACTCATTTCAGAAGAGATTTTGAATTAGATTACTACATTTATATTTCTTGCAGGCCTGTGTTCTTATACTTTCTCATGTGTCAAAGCTAGTCAGAGGCCTTATTACTCCTTTATTTATCTGGCTCACATTTTATCTCTTTTATAATCAATATTCTGTGGCTTTCCCATCTTATTTTTAAAACAAAATGCTTGCAAAATGGAATCACATGTTTCGGAGAGATGTCACCTTCTAATCTTTTTTAAAGATCCTGTTATGCATAGTAATTAAAATTCTTTATGTCACACAAACTTAAACCTCCAAAATATATTTGTGTCACTTTTCCCCTTTCATGAGGCTTAGATTTTCCTTTTCTAATGAAAAACATCCAGTTAGTTGACTTGCATTGTAATGGAAGTAAAGCTAGGATAATAACTGGAGATTTACTGTACCTTTTTTAAATGACCTGTGCATCAACTATTTTTACTAAGATTCCTTCAGGGATAATTGCATCATATTTAACCCTAAAGATTAATGATACAGAAAAAATCATATTACATTATACAACTTACACACTGGCAGGTGGCCATCCCTTTCTTTTTCTATCTGTCATCACAATAAAATGAAGGAGAATTATATTTAAATATGTGGCTTCGGCATAGAATTCAAGAAGTGCAAAGATCAATGAGAAGGCTTTTCTCTTTTAAAAGTTTAGTGATTTGTATTCATTTCTCAAATGAATTCTTCTTAGAAGTAATTTTGAGAAATACATGGTCTATGATAAACTTTTCAGGTAATACAGAAAATATTTTTACACGAACTCTGCCATTTGTATCATGTACAAATTTTAATTTTTGAAAAACTAGTTGAATTCTTAAATCTTTTCTCCAATATAATTGTGGGTAATAATGAATATCTAATAGTATTGTGTTTTTAGATGGTCTAAAACTTGTGAAAAGTGAATTTATAGTAGACTTTTTTTTTTTGTATTTTTTAGGGAAGGGTCTACAGGGTGTTCAGGGTCTCACTACTAGATCAGACTCAGCGATCAGTCTGTTTACTGCCTCCCAAGAGCTGGGATTACAAGTGCACCACCACATCCAGTCTCAATTGCTGTCTCAGTGCACCCTGGGGACAGGGCCTTACAGCAGGCCCAGGGATGGAACCCCTGACCCCTGTGCCTGCTTGAAGGCACTTTAATCCTCTGAGCTATTTGGCTGGCCCTGTAGTAGAAATTGTGTTTCTGTATAATCATATGGAGCTATAATCTTTGGAGGAAATGCATTGCATTTTTCATGTAATATGTAATGTGTAATAGGGTGAGATAAAATATGGTGATATTACTATGGTTTATTATTTTAGTAATAGCTTTAACTCTTGATAGCTGTTATGGTATGTGTCTAGCTGTCCCATCAAAGCCTCATATAATGACGGGTCAGTCTTCCAGACTTGTGATTAATTCATGATCTAATGTTGGGATTATAGGCATGAGTACTACACCACCCTGGGGTGGAGACCCTGAATACAGCGTAAGGAAGGGAGAGGCTTGCTGTTACCTCAGCTACTGCTTCTCCTTCCTTTTCTTTTTCTTGCTGTTTTGATGTTTTCTGCTGCCATGAACTGCTGCCCTCTACCATGTGCCACCTTGCCTTCGAGCCAGCCAAGTATGGACTGAAACCTCCACAAAATGTGAGCTAAATAAATCTTGCCTCCTTTAATACTAAATGTCAACTATTTTGTCGCAACAGTGAGAGAAAAGTAACCAAAACAACAGGAATAACAGGAAAAAAATATTTGAAAGTATGTGTTAGAAATTGCCGTTATCCCTTTATACCCTGTTGATGAGAATTTAGTCCTTATCAACATATCGGTAAAAATAATTGGAAATATCAGTGTTTATCCAGAAAATCAACATTGAGATGTCCCCCAAATGATTAGATTTGCTATTAGGAGGTAAGAAGAAGCCTCTCCCTTAAGCTTGTAACTTTATTATCATTAATATATAATTTATATTTCCTATTCTGTTTCATAGTTAATCTTAGTTTTATTTCCTTTTTCCTCTTCTTTTTTTTCAGAAGAGATGGGTAGCTCTTTTAGCAGTTAAATACATTTAAATAATGTATAGGCGACTGCATGACTGCATCATTGGTTACTAGATAATGATTTCAACTAGAAACCAACTAGCAAGATAACTGTCTAAATATTTAAAATACAGCTTTTGTTTAGATCCTCTGTTTAATAACCTTCTTAGGGGAAAATAAAAGCCTGCTGGTCAAAATGGAAATATATTAAGACCAGATCTGATATCCATTGCCAGAGGGCAAAGTGAAGGAGACCTCCTCTTTTTATATAAAGTTAATACAGTTCTTTCTTTTCCTGTGACCATTTTCACTCCAGATGATTTGACTGGTGCCTGAGTCCTACCCTGTTTGCTCTCGCCTTTGTTATGCTATCTATGAAAGAGCTGGGTGGGCCAAAGCAGCCGCATTTTTTGAGCAAAAATCTCTCTCTCACTGTCTTTTAATATGAACAATGTCCTTCAGAGAGTCCAATTATAGTATTTCCTTAGAGACTAGTGATTTCATCTGTACAAGATTTTGCTCTATGTACCACTTTGTGTTTCCTTGTCTCCTATCATAAAAACTACTTGAACAAAATTAGTAAGAACTCCTTCTCTTATAGGAGGCCCTGTATGCTTTCAGTCTTGCCCTGATTTAGTTTATGTTGGATTTTGCACTGAAAAACCAAAAAGACTGAGGCAAAGTATGATGTTATATGGATTTGCCTTCACCAACATCATCTCCAAACATTCTCTGCTATTGTACGCATATATACTATGCATTTCAGCTTTGCAAAGGCTTTATTTTACTTTATTTCAAGTAGAGAATGTTCAGTGCTTTGTTTTACTTTCCAAAGTCTTAGGCATGGTTTTCTGTTTTTCCTTTATGTCTCCTTTCTACTCTATTTGGTACACTACATTCTATTAAGCAGACACGTCCTTGTAGGTTGCTCTTGATTATGGCTGTTTCTCAGACTTCCCTTGAGTTCTTTTTTTTTTTTTTAATGTACTTAGTACAGGGTCTATAGGGTCTCACTACACAGATTGGAGTCATAGTGCGCCTCCTGTTTTCAACCTCCTCAGCACTGGGATTACAGGCATTCACCACCACACCTAGTCTCAGTCGCTGTCTCAGTGCACCCTGGGGTTTATGCTGGCCCTGCCCAGTGGGCTTTGAACCCTGATCCCTGTGTCTCTCCAAACAGGTGCTTTAATCCGCTGAGCTATTTGGCTGGCCCTGTTCCCTTGTTATTGACTGGTTTTGAAGAATACTGGTGAACTATTTCATAGAAAGTTTTCCAACTGCGTTTTCATTTCATTTTGATCCAAACAAAATTTCTGTTTTCCTTCCTCACTTCTTAGTCAACACTGTAAATAAACTTTGTATCTGCAGCTCATGTTAATTATAAATTAGATGTGTCTCAAAGTTTGAAGCAGTGCAGAATATTGTGCTCCCCCATACATCCTCTATCTTCAGATTCTTAAAATAGAAAGCTCTAAATGGCTTTCTGAGCAGGTCCATTGATAGCTGCCACCCTTGAGCCCACGAGGCTATTGAAACCAATGCTTACCTGATAGTTGGACACAGCTCTCTAATCCTTAATGGTGGTGGGGTGACTTTAGGCAAAAGACAAAACTACAGATTTGGGTCCCCTCAGTGAGCTCCTTCTCTCTGTAGAGATGCAGAGACTTCGCACTTCAACAGCTGCCTTCTTTGTAATCAGAGTTCTTCACTAATTGTTTCTAAAGCATTAGCTATTATATTTTATTTCTTTCTTGGAGTCAAATCATACTGTCTGGGTGAAGTCCTGCACCTCACCATCCTGCTATACCTACCATCTGAACAATCTTGTATAAATTATGCATCAGTGAATTTCAAAATAATTGATGTCCAGTGAAGTGTCAGTTTTTTAAAACTCATATTAATTAGTTAATATGAATTCATGAACATATTACATATTTGGCATAGTTGTGCAAACATATTTATATAATTCATATTTTATTTGTGCCTAGATTGTGTGGTTATATTTGTAATATATAATATATAATATAATATACATGTATATAGCATACTTCAGGAATTATTGAATTTATGACATATACTCTTTTATGTAGTGAATAAATATATGTGTTTAAATTAATGATTTTACCTTATTTCAATTGTGAAAAATGTCTTGGTAAATCTATGCTTTAAAAATATCTTTGATAAATGTATAGATTTTGCATGCAGAGGGAGAGTTAGAATAAAAGTAATAAATATTGAAATTCATCATAAATTTAAAGAAAAACTGTTTAACCATCTATATAGTTACATTAATTACCATAGAACTTATGTGTGATTAGAGAACATTTTATGTCTCATAGATTAGAATATTAATAGTCGAAGGCACAATCTGATTTTTATTAAATGTTGCACCTGAACAGATACTTAAGATCACATGTGGAAAATAAGAACCATTATTCTAAAGAAGTTCCAGACACCAAAGGAGAAGCAACAGCAGGAACTAATCAGCATGTAGAAAATCATGCTAATGAGTTTGCGAAGTGTTTTCTTTTCTCCTGCCTTGCTGATGATCTATTAATTGCCATTAATGATTATGCATGTCACATGTGTTTGGATTATTTCTATTTTCACATGCACAGTCTCTGGGGATACAGCTGTACTACATGGAAGAAAAAACTGTATAGACTCTAGCATCATCGAAGACTATGTGTATGGAGAAAATGGAGCAGGGTAGGGGAACAGAGAACGTTGGATGATAAAATTTTTAAATAGGTGCACAAAGACTTTAGGAAATAGAAAATTTGAATGAGTATTTAAATAGAGCAAATACATAAATGGGCTATATGAGTATAAGGGGAGAGAGCTTTATAGATAGAGGGAATCCACAGATGAAAATCTTAAAGATTGCATTGCTCCTCAGTGCAGGAAAGCAGTGAATAATCAGAGCAGAAGTAGGGAAGCTTCCATACAAATAACAGAGGAGCAAGAAGAGTTCAAGAACCTTGCTAACAGAGTTTATATGATGGTTGGTAGACCTTAAAACGTCTCTCACAGTGAGTGAGATAAGAAGTTTGTAGAGAATCGCTAACAACTGGAGGAAATATTTCTGGAGCATTCATGTAACAGAAAAATAGTATTGAGATTATTCGGAACAATAATGAACTCAGAATGTTTTTTTTCAGAATGTTTTGATAACAAATAAACAATAAAATAGAAATCAACAATGGTCTGAAGAGACAGATCTCAAAAGAAGAAATGCAAGTGGATGAGAAATACACACACACACACACACACACACACACACACAAAATGCTCACCACATTGGGCCATCATGGAAATGCAAAGTGAAACAGCACTAAGATGCCAGATCTCTCCATTTGGAATGGCAATTGTCAAAGAAACAGAAAAAAAAATGCTTTCCAGGCTATGAAGAAATTAACTCTTTTAGTTGAGGTGAATGAGATTAATATAGTTGTTAAGAGTAAACAAGTATAAATTTCTCAAACAAAAAACCCTAAAAATAAATTCGTCATATGATATAGCTATCCCACTATGTTTCCAAAAGAAAGGAAATCAGCATGTGGAACAGACATCTGTAGTCTCCTGTTCATTGAAACAGATTTCACTGTTGCCAATGATGGAACCAACTTGAGTATTTGTCAGTGAAAGAACAAACAGAAAAAAGGTGGTAGACACACAGTGGAACACCACTCAGCTTCAAAAGGAAGAAATCCCATCATTCTGAGGAACATACATGAACCCGGAGAACTTAGATTACATGAAATAATCCAGGTATAGACAGACAAGTGCTACTTGTTCTCTCTTACATGTGCAAGCTCAACACTTTATCAGAATGTACAACAGTGATAACAAAAATTAAGAATGGACTAAGCGCATAAAAAAGGGGAGATTGGATCAGTGAAAAAATTGTACAAGTATCAAATGTAACTCTGTACCTCTAGGAATATGCGCAATTTATAAATATTGATAAAAAAATTTAAAAAGTAAGTCTGAGGAAATAATTCAATGGTAGAGTGTGGTTTTGGCATGATGAATGATAGCATCTAGAAACCCAGCACTGCTAAATAAAAAAGCAAGTAATTACAAGCTGGTCACTGGGCCACTAAGCGGTTAAGCAGAGGTGTGACATGACTTTGATGGTGTGCCCTCATGATTTCTGTCTTTGAGCAAGGAAATTTTTAAAAAGGAAGGACAAAATCAGGGACATCAGTTGTGTGGTGCTGCAGTGCTTCAGTAGCACTATCATTATGCCTTGAATTCTGTTAGTGGCCCTACAGGTGGATAGCAGAGACCAGAAAATATCCTTAATGATCATCTGATGGATTATATGTGTGATATAATAGGGGTTATGAGAGATTTAAATTTTTCCTCATTTGCACTTTTTGCTCTGAAAATGCATTAATGATTTCGTGGATACTTGAGATGGAGAAAAATTAAGGAAGCCAACTTGGGTCAGGATTTCACACATTAGTGTAGACATATTAACATTGACTTACATATTAAATACAGATGTGGAATGTTATTTGAACCAGGTGGATATAAAAATCTATATTTCAAGAATGAAATGTTCTTAAAATGTGAATTCAGAAATAATTATCACAGCAGTAATATTTTATTACATGAACCTGGAGGACATCAATAAATGGAATGAATGTGAAAAAAGATTTTTAGAGAGATAAAAACTTTTTTTAAAAAGGAGAAATAAATGAGATAGTTGGAAAATCAGATGGTTTAAGTGAATAAATTGTTTAAATTTGGTAAAGCATTAATTATGTCACATGACAGTAAAAATCACCAAGACAGAGAGACCATTACTCTTTTCACGAGATAAAGTACTTTTGTGCATTTTAGAATTAAGTTTCTATGTCAGTGATGAGTAGAGGGTAATGTGTTACAAGCTCAAGAGAGAATTCGAGGGTGGAAGGTGAGCATGGAATGAATGAATACAAATAAATTACCTCCTGAGATGACAAAGAGGGATGTAGGGTTTAGTCAGTATGCCGGCTGCCAGAATATGCTATATATGTGTATGTGTGCATGAGTGTTTGTGTGTGTGTGTGTGTGTGTGTGTATACTGCAAACATAAAAAGATATCCTGTGATATATAAGCAACATATGTATTTGCTCTATGTGCATATATGTATATGAAGTAATACATTGCCTTAGCTACTTTCTCATTACAGAAGCAAAATACCTGATACCCAAATTTAAAGGAGAAAAGATTCATTTAGCCTAGATTTTGTAGAGGTTTCAGTTCATAGTAGACTGGCTCCAAGGTAGGGAGTCTTGGCAGAGGACAGTTATGGTGGGCAGATTAGCAGAACAAGAAAGGACAAAACAAGCATCTTTCTGTTCTTTATAATGTTTCCTGTCTCCTGGGATTAGGGTGGTGTCAATCCAATCAGTGGATTGATCCTCCAATCACCCACCCTTAAGGCCAGCCCCCTTAATGTAGCACATACTACAAGTCCATCACACACTCTAGATTCAGCAACCACAAAAAGAACCCTATGAGTGCATAAGGCCTTGGGGGCATCTACACACAAAGCACTGCATGCATGTATACCTCACGGTGGCTAAGGTCTGGAGAGAACGATGCTAGAGATAAGGTAGCATTCTCATCTACTCATGGGAGGAGAATGCGCCATGAGATTCCAGATGTGCATTAGCGTGGTGAACTGTAGAAGTGCGCTTATGCTTTTGGCAGGATCTCTATTCATGAATAAGCACGTGCATATAAAATTATATATAATAATTATAAATTATATATAATGATATATTACAAGTATATCTTGTGATAGTACAAATGTATCTTTCACTGTCTTAAAGTCCAGGTAATAGTGTCTCATTGTGGCCCTACTAATTATCACTAAGGAACCAATACAGTTCTCCTGAGTGGTTCTGTTCTTCCACAGACATTAGGGTCAGTCCCAGAAAACAGATGGGAATAAATAATATGAGAAAAGTATGTTGGTTTTTAAAATTTATGAAACATAGAGGTAACATGTTGCAAACTATCCTGATAAAAGTCACATTCTGTTGCTGGAGTTGGTAGGAGACAAGGACAACCCTGTGACTCAGAAGAGGAAGTGGATTTGGAGACTTCATGTAACTTGCTGTACCCTCTACATACATAGAGAGATGGTTGTTTTGATTTCATTTATTCTTCTTTTATCTTATGACATTCTTTTTGAGTATTTTATAATTTTAAGATATCTTCTAATTTATATAAAATTACACAAATGTTAGAGCTATTTCCATGTACATCTAACCCAGTATTTCATTGCTTAATAATGTACATCACTGTAGCAATCTCATCACTATTAATGAACAAATACTAGTATATTGTTAATAAGTAAAGTCTGTACTTTGTTCATATTTTCTAGGATGTTACCCAATCACATGTTTTTATGTTTCACTTTACAATATTACTTTTGGCTTTCATATTTTCTTAGGATGAGAGAATTTCTCAAATTTTCCTTGTTACAATGATCTGGATAGTTCTCTAGAGTTCTGGCTGGGTATTTTTAGGAATGACTCTCAACTGGGATTTTTCTGGTGTTTTGTCATTACTGCATTGTGGCTATCTTTTTGAGAGAAAGATGATAGAGATAAGGTAACATTCTCATTTTATCAGATTAAGAGAATGTGATATCAGTATGTCTCCTTATTGATGTGAGAATTGATCAAAGAAAAGATAAATCTTTTATTGACTTGGTTAATACTTTAAAATTCTTTTATTAGTACATATTTATGGCACATAATGAACACTTTCATTGTGGGTAGTGGGTACATGTACGAGATACATGATACATTTTTCTATATCCTTATTCTCATCCCCCCATTTCTTTGTCTCCTTCCCATTTACTGAAGATCTATTACTGTGCTTCCTATCATCCAACTTTTATTTTGCTCTTAAATTTAGACTTTGGTTTTCTCAGGGAAGCCATATGATATTTAACCTTGTGTGCCTAATATATTTCACTTAACATTAAAGTCTCAAGTTCTATCACTTTCTTATAAATGTCTCCAATGTATCTTTCTTTATGGTAGAGAAGAACTCCACTGTGTATAAATACCATGGTTCCTTTATTTGTTTATTTGTTGATAAGCACAATCAATTGATAAGTACTAAAGTCAGAATGAAGTTTCCTTCCAAAACTCGAAATAGAAATTCCATTTGTCCGAGCTATTCCCCTACTAAGTATCTCCCAAAAGTGTTAGAGATATACCATTACACTGATATATGCAAAACCGTGTCTGTCATAGCACAATCCTTAATCACTAAATCTTGGAAGCAACTCAAGTGTTTTAATTTTGAACAGAAGTTTCAACATAACTACAAGTTATTTGAAAAGAGAAGAAAGTGTAAAACGGAGGGTGGAAGACAACTAAGGAAGAGGCTACTAAACTAGCCCTATGCAGAAAGTGTGGCATTTATAGGAACCAATAATAGTCTTAGTAACTAGGGGAAAAAAAAACCAGGATGTGGTAACAGACTGGCTCCTTTCCTCTGGGAAATGAAACGCAAAGCAATCAGCCATCACTGTTGATGGCTTGGGATATACTAAGCGTTCATGGAAAAGTAAATATATTTTTGAAGCTGGAAGTGAATCAAAATGTAGACTGTACTTGAATTTATATAACTGAAAAACAGTTCAAGTACATGACAGCTGCTGCTATAGGCCACTTGACTATTTATGGTATTAACAGTTCTTATATTTTGAATCATACATGTGTATATATGTTTATACATATATATGTGTTTAATTTAAAGATAACCCTTTTTATTTGTTGTATGCTTATATGTGTTTGTAAATACAAAACAAATGCAAGTGAATCATAAATCTACTTATCATAAGTATTATATTTTTATTCTATATTTGTTTCCTTTGCTTACATAGAGAGTGAATATCACCATATTTGTATTTTATATACAATCAACTTGACCTAATAGACTTATTTCAGGAGAGATTTACCTGTTTACCTGGCATAAAATGATCTTTTCATTCATTCCATAAGAATCTACATATATAAGACAGAAAACAAATACACTGAAATAATGAAAACAATTCTCTAGACTACCACACAGATATCTTATATTCAAGCACCAAACATGCTTTTGTTGTTGTTTTGCACTCTAATAATTTATTCCATGTTTTATATTTAGGCAATTGCTTAAGTACACATTTATATCTAAGAATTACTCAAACGAAATCTCAAATGATCTAGAACATTGTACTCAGTCCAAAAAGATGGCTTTAATTTAAGCATTCTTCCACATTTGCAAGGAATGTTAAAATCTATTTCTGTCATATCAAAATGGAAACATATGGCTAACACGACTTCTGAAAATGCTATGCTTTTCACATGGAGAGTGTTTTATGAATGAGATGTTTTCTGACATACTTATGGTATTTTCCTCTTTTCTATGAGAGAAAAACTGGTTACTATGAATTTTTGAAGCTGGAAGTGAATCAAACAATATAGCTTGTAGTTGAATTTACAACACCAAAAAGGAGTTCAAGGACATGACAGCTGTTGCTATGGGCCACTTGACTACTATGTCATTAGTATAGTTTCAATGTTTTGAATAATAGACATGTATATAAACTTGCTCAGTGCATTTAAATAATGAATAATAATACGAGAAATGTGAATTCATCTCAATTTTTTTTTTGTATTTTAGGGAAGGGCCTACAGGGTGTTCAGGGTCTCACTACTAGATCAGACTTGTAGTGATCCTCCTGTTTACAGCATCCCAAGTTTTGGGATTACAGGCACGCACCACCATGCCCCCTCTCAACTGCCATCTCAGCGTGCCCAAGGGCGAGGCCACAGGGCAGGCCCGGGGATAGAACCTCCAGCCTGCTGGCAGGCACTTTAACCCACTGAGCTGTTTGGCCAGCCTTATTTCAATCAATTTGAAGATAAAAAAAAAATAACAGACATTCCCCACCTCCACATATAATATATAATTTTTACACTCAATAATTTCTGTGCTTCTTCTGTATGTATTCTGTTTCTGAATTATTATCTATTTTCTAAATACACTTGAGGTGTACCTTTACCAATTCTTTAAATTTGTCCACGGCATCTACTTTCTAACACTGATATAAATCAATGATTGTTAATATTTAGTACTATTCAAAGAGTCCATGATATGGCTCAGTAGAATAAACTCTTCCCTGGCAAGTGCAAGGATCTGAGTTCAATACTCAGTTTCACCAAAAAGAAAAATAAAAAATAAATAAATATTATTCAAAATTCTTCAAATATGAATCAAAATCTGAGATAATATTTTTCCCAGAAAGGATTATATTTAAAAGTTAGAATTTACAATGATGGTAAGACTGGAATCTGGCCTCTTAAACAAAGTGTGTCAGTATTATTTACTGTCTCATGGTTGTATTCACATAAGATTGAATTGTTTTAATGAATTATGAAAATCTGGGGCATCATTTGGCATACAGCTGTTGTTCTTCCCATGTGATCTCTGTTAATGTGATTTGTATAATTGTGACTGTGAATGACTGAGTTTTATTTTTTGGAAAAAAAAAAAACCAACTGAGTGAGCCAGATAGCTCAGTGGATAAAGCACCTGCTTACACAGACTCAGTGGCTGGGGTTCGATGGATCCTGGGCCTGCTGTGCCAGCCCCATCCCTGGGACATGCTGGGATGGCAATTGAGACTGAGCGTGGTGGTGCACACCTGTAGTCCCAGGACTTGAGAGGATAAAAAACAGGAAGAATCACTACAAGTCCAATCTGTGTAGTGAGACCCTGTACTACATACATTAAAAAAGAAAAAACAAAAAACTAAAAACTAAAAGCTCAAAAGTGGGCATGATGGTGCACACCTGTAATCCCAGAAGTAAAGAGGCTGAGGCAGGAGGATCACGGCAAGCTTGAGACTTCCTTGGCCTACACAGTAAGTTCAAGGCTTACCTGAACAACATACCAAGACCCTACCTAAGAAAAAAAATTAAAGTCCAAAATTATTATATCTCTCTGAACAATATTCTTACTAAATAGAAACACAAATTTGCAATGTCAATCAAATAAATAATGTCAATTGAAAATAGTGCCTTCACCTTAGCATAAGCAAATGAAATTAATTATTTTCCCACTGCATTTGTTATTCTAAGCTCATAATTTCTGCTTGTAGTATCATAATAATCATTCATTTGTGAAAATAAGAGCTCCCTAAAATATCATAGCATTTCTTTTCTCCTCTTAATCATTTGCAACTCACTTGTCATTCAATATAATTACTTAAATGACTTTTCACTTACTTCTGATTGGGTCCTCTTCCCATTACCACCACCTTGATTCTGGAAACCATCCTGTCCTACAGCATCTGTCACCACACCTTTCAAATGTGCATCAACTACCATTATAGACACTTTGTGAAACATCTGGAGTACATTGTATTTTATATATAAAAAGAACTTTGTAATACTTATCCTACATGGAAAAAATATAAAATACAATAAAGTGTTTTACAGGTAGGATGGAATTCAACCTTATTTAATTTTCAGGAATAAGTGGAACTGTTTCTTGTTTTAACATTCATTAACTGTATATCTGGGGGCCGGGGAGTTAGGTCCATAGAATAAGCACTTGCCTGACAAGCACAAGGTCCTGAGTTCTATCCCCGGTACCACAAAAAATTACTAAATTAAATTAAAAAAATTAAAAATTGTATATCAGTTGAATGTTGATATCCACTGTTCTTTGTCTAATCAGCTTTCTTGAAAACTGTATCCACTCCTTAAATTTGTTATATCAAAATGTTTTTTCTTTGAATTGTAGTTTACTTCGTCAAGTCATACTTGCCTACAAATAGTTTGTTGTCAAAATCTAATAAAATATTTGCCTAAATATGTCTATTATGTTTTATTTTATTAATGTATTTAAAGTTGAACTAAATTAATGACAATAAATTCTGCTCTAATCTTTCTGTTTCTTGATCTCTCCACCTTTCTGTCTCTCAAAGAATTTTGATAGTATAATGGTTATTGTTTTGTTTTCTAAAAACTATAAATCAAAGTTAGGTGATTAGATAGTACATAAATTTATTCTTTCAGTAAGTAATGATGTACCAATAAATAAAACTCAAATGATTCTTCTAAACATTTTGCTAACTTAGCAAAATGACCTATGCTTTTTGAGTGTTTATGACAGCTTGTGTGCAGAACAAAAACATATAATTTAGTTTTTATCGTATTTAGTGTTGTAAGTAATCATGAAAGGTGGA